>PVKB01000317.1:654762-757931 GCA_004027205.1 Ctenodactylus gundi
CCCCCGTCTGCTGTCACATGCCTGGAGTTGTTTCTTGTCTGAAACCGTCACGATAGTGCTGCTATGCACTCTTCAGTCTTTTGTGATCGTGTCTACCCATTTCTGTTGGATAAACAGAAATAGGATGGCTGGATCCTAGGGTGTCTAGTATTAATGTGTTCATTTCTTCTTTCTGCTCTGTAATTTTCCCATTGCTAAGACACAGTACCTGACACCCCCAACTTAAAAGAGGAGAAGTTTGCTTCAGCTTACAGTTTCAGAAGGTCCAGTCCATCCGTAGGCAGCGGACAAACAGTGAAAGAACACGGTGGAGGGCCCAGCCAGAGAAAGGCAGCTCAGCCCCTCATGGCCAGCAAGGGCATCGCTAGCCAGCAGACACACCCCTCTAGCTACGGCCTCAGTGGCCAGCCCCGCCTTGTCAGACCCCAGCCTTTAACAGCACATAAAACCGACGGATTAAGCCACTTGATTGAATTTAGCCTGACGACCCAGTCAACTTCCAGACACATGAGGAAGACAACCAGATACAATATAGTTGGGGGATATTCCAGCTCCAAACCATAACATCCTTTTTTTTTTCCTTTTTCTTCTTTTTAACAAGATAAAACCCTTGCATGCTGGACTTAGAGAAAGGATAAATTCCCACCAGCGTATTTGCCAAGACCCAGCCAGCCTTGAGCCATTCCCGCACTCCACCTACCAGCTCTCTAAGGGGCATTTGCTCCAAGACCCTTGCTTCCTTTGCTAGCTGTGCAGTCCTGCTGTGTTTGCCCCCTTAGCGTGCCTGGGAGAACAAGGGTGGTGGACACAGCGTGCCACAGTTACAGTCCCTGGCCTGGAGGGGCCGGGCATTGTGCCCAGGGGCTCAGTCTAAGTACGAGGTGGTCACTGCCTATAGGGCAGTGGGGAGGCTGGGGATGGATATGCTAAAATATAGTTTTACTTGTACTTCAAGGGCATGTAAACGGAAATGCCACCTACAGAATAATGCATGTTAGTATTACTGGGTGTGGTGTCCCTGTGAGAGCCCCTCCCGTGGGGTCCCTAACTGAGTCACCTGCAGTCCAGCTCCCAGCCAACCTCTGCTCCTTACCCCTCCAGGGCCTCGGCCACTCAGAGCCTTGGTTCCAAAGCAGCTGTCTTCATCCACGAGGGGACTCCCGTGCTCCTTCTGCACAGGCGCAGCGGGGAAGACCTCCTGTGGAGCAGGACCACCGAGGACAGGCCCCTCGGGGCAGCTCCTCTTTACTCTGCCCTCCCAGAGAGTGTGAAGACTTGTACATCTTTTATGTCAGCTTACTGGTCTAAGCTGATCCTGATCTTTATCCAGGCAAAGTCCTGCCTAAAGACACACAGAGCTATCGACTGTGGAATATATGTGCTGAGTTTTATATATATATGAATATACACACACATATCCATGTGTACACAAGAATGCACATGCATACATGCACACATGCACATGTACATGCACACACACGAGCTCAACATCGGGAAGCCCTGGATTTGAAACTTCCTTCTACCTCTTTGTCACAGGGTGTCTACAAGCAGACCAGCCAGTGCTGTCCCCTCCCTTCCCTCATCTGTAAATCTAAGCGAGTAACAATTTCCACCCGACATCCTCCCTGCACAGCTCATGGTATATTCACAGAATGTGTCTGATGTGCTTAGCATCAAGGCTGGCAGGAAGACTACACAGAGAGGGGGAAGAATTGCTCCAGCTGCAGAGAATCTGCTCACTAGAAGGCTCTGGGGTCCAGGTTTCTGTTCGTCTCGGGTTGCGCATCCCCACCAACTTTGTGGGCTCGAAGCTTCTTACCTGTGCTGGAGGGACATCTTGGGAAGCAAAGTATGCAGAGAAAATCTTGGCAAAACTGAATACCACACTGAGCACAGAGAGTGACAAGTTATAATTTTTAAGAGGCAGGTTTCTTCAGCTTTAGAAATAGAGTGTGGTTTTAGTAAGCACATGTCATTGTAAGTACATGAAAGGAGGGGCTGGGGAATCTTGTTAGAGTGGAAGTGACCGAGACTGGGCCGTGCAGACGGCCAGAAAAGGGCCAGACCGGAGCGAAGAGGGGGCTTTGGGGCCTGGTGTGGGTCTGGGCCATGCTGCCAGTTAGCTGAGCCCTCTTGAACTTTGTCTTCACCATCTATGGAGAACTCCTGTGTGGATTAGAGTTGGTGTGTGTGGATCACCAGCCTTGCAGATATAACACCTCTTGATTATTGAATGAGGCCTATTTTGCCCATCACATGCAAGCCAACCACTGAAATGAGTTTCTTTAAAAAAAAAAAAAAAAAAAAAAACAAAAGTTTATGGCCTTGGAAAATAGCTCCCTATGTGCATATCTGGCATGCTTGGGGCCCTGAGTTCAACTTTATTTACTGCAATAAAATAGAAAAGTTTCCTTGTAAGATGCTGGTAACCAAATTTTAAGCCCAGCTCTCTGAGAATAGGGTTCAGGGATATTTACAGGGTAACGAAAGAGGATAGTCTGACTTGTGGGGACGGGAAATGGGAGGCAGGGAAAAGCCAACTCAGGTGGTCTGCACACATATAATCGAACTTCATGCTTTTCATAGGATGCATGTTAAGAAAATGGTGGCTTAGCACAATCTGAGGGTAGAGTTTTTAGCCCATTGATGTGGAAAGTAGAACTCTTACATAGGTCTCCAAGTGAAGGAGTTGGAGGCTTCAAGAGGTCTGGCCTCAGGATTCCCCGTGTCCCGAATCCTTCTTGCAGACCTGCTTCGTCACACCTCTCAGCTGTGTTCTCCATAGGGCGGCAGGAAGTCAGCCTCAGTCCTCCTTCCCTGCCTGCTTCACGCGTCACCCTCCCCCCGCCCTTCCTGTCCATGTGCTCCTGGTTGTAAGTGGTGAGCTTTAACACTATAGAAACGTGTCTTATTAGCCAGAGTGGTACAGATGAGCAGATGCAATCTTATAACAGGGAGAAAGGGGGGGGGGTGGAGGGGGGAGGGAGAGAGCGTCATAGCAAGAGATTTTTAGAAAAGGAGAAATGTATTTTTGCTTTCAAGCCATTCATATTCTCTGTATTATACTCACGCGCCTTGAATTCCGCACTGGTCTACTCCTTGTGCTACTTACTGCGTGCTGGCAATGTCCCAACCTCCTTGCAACTATTAACTCAGTGACTACCGTGACAACTCTAGGAAGTAAAGAAGGCTGTTACTTAGGTCTCACTGGGATGAGACCAGGTCACAGAAAAGCTAAGTGTCTTGCCCCAGGCTACTCAGCTATTAAGGGAAGTCGACCTGTTCAGCACTACTCAGTCCTGGGGGAGGACAGTGAGTCCTTATTTCTCTTTTTGTTCCTTCCTCTTTCCTTCCTTTCTTTTCTTTCTTTTTTCTTTCTTTCATCATTCCTTCCTTTGTTCTTTCTTTCTTTTGTATTTTTCATTTCCCTCTCTCACCGTCTCTCTGTCTCTGCTTTCCTTTACTTGTAGGGATTGAACCCCAGATCTCCGCACTGAGCTCTGTCTGTAACCCTTTTTGTTTTAGAGACAGGCTCTCACTCAGTTGTTAAGTCACTCAGGCTGGAACAGAATTCACAACCCTCCTACCTCAGCCTCCCACGTGCTGGGATTGCAGGTGCGCATGACCACATCAGGCTACCTAGCCAACATTTTAAGTCCTTACATGTGCCAGAAAGTGCTACAGCCCAGGAGTCATTCTGTACATTGTACCAAGATGACCACACGTGGTCCTCACAGCAGCCCCTTTTGAGATAAACACTAATATTATTTTCCTGCTTTACAAATAAAGAAATGGAAACAGATCTAGCTGCTTGTCCAGACGACAACTCCGTGGTCAAGGTATAACTAGAACTCAGGACTGCCTGGGGCCCGAAGCCCAGGCCCTCCAAGGTCCCCATTGTCAGCCCTGCACTTTCCTCTGCATCTGTGCATAGGATAAGAGCTCTGTGGAGGCCCCTCCCTCCCACAGCAGCTACTTAGGGCAGTGCCTCCTGTGCTCCACGGCAAACTGTGGAATTGTCCCAGACCAGCTCTGTGTCAGGCACAAACACCCCCGTGAAGATGGGGTCTTTGCAACGTCACCTTCAGAAACACATCAGATGGCCAAATCGTCTTGTGTAAAGCTTATGTTACCAGTAGGATCTTTCTAAAGAAATATAGATCTCAAGCTACTGGCAAGCAAACATATAAATAGATAACTATGTGCACATGACCTAGTGAGTTAATCACACAAATATGGAAATATTTAAATATAAATGTACATGTGTATATGTTTATGGAATTTTAGGAAGATATACATCTTTACATTAATGGGTACTTTCTCTGGTTTTTGAGATTAAGAATAATTTTTAATTCTTTTTATTTCTATCATGTATTCTTTTTTGTAATTGAAAATAGAGAACAATTTGTGTTTTGGAAGCAAAATAAATGTAAAGAAATTAATTAGGTGAAAAAAGCGGTATTTTAAAAGTCAAAGAGAATCTTTTGCAAATGTAAATTCTGATTTGAATTGGATTGCGGATCTACCTAAGTATATGTGCATATATAACGTTTTGTGCCTGTGTGGGTGCACGCTGGGCAGACTGCCAACTGGCTGATATCTGACTCTACATAGCCATTAAAGCAGCATTCCCCAAAAGGTTAGTAACGAATGTACCCACAGAGTGATTTCCTCTTCCTCACCAAAGCCAGGCCTCCACTGCCCTCGCCAGGGTGTGAGTAGGCCCTCCTTGCTCCCACCTCCGGCACTGGCCCAGCCCCATGGCAGCAGCCCCGCCCCTTAGCCCCACACACTGCTGAGACCCCCTGCTGTCTCCCTTTCTGACTAACCCGTTTTGCGAGGACAATGTTTCTGTATATACTGCTGTCCTGCCCCAGCCCTGGAAGAGGCAACGTGAGCTAAAGCTCTTTTGCTTCTGCCTTGGATTTCTCATACCGCTCATGTCTCAGGGAATCTGCATGTTTTCTCTCCCCAGTGACCACAGCAGTAAGCACTGAGGTTATGTAAAACTCGGGGACACTCTGTACCTTATTTTTAAAATAATCAGAACCAGTT
This sequence comes from Ctenodactylus gundi, assembly GCA_004027205.1. Taxonomy (NCBI): domain Eukaryota; kingdom Metazoa; phylum Chordata; class Mammalia; order Rodentia; family Ctenodactylidae; genus Ctenodactylus; species Ctenodactylus gundi. The sequence goes on from PVKB01000317.1 coordinate 659,818, forward strand.
ATGCCCAAACTTTTCTGAGCACAAAAATCCTGTGAATCTCTGGGGACTCTATAGAGCCTGAATTTGCATTTCTAGCAAAATCCCAGGAGATGCTACTTTTCCTGGAGCACCCCACCTGGAGGTGGTCCCGTGGGGAGGCAGTCAGAAGTACCTGCTACGGGAGACTTCCCTTTAAAGACTGAGCTATTATTCAAATGCATATGACACACTTTTTTACACACCTTTGGGGGGAGGGGAGTATCAAATGTGTGAAATGGCAAAGTTTGAGGAGGGTTTCTTTATATAGAGACAACGCACAGTTTGCTTTCCAGTCAGGAGGCACTGGCTCAGGGCACAGGTCCAAGATGGCAATGAGCCTGATGGAGTCACGACCTGGGCTAGAGACTGGAGTCCATGGTCCATTCTCAAGCAGAAATACAGCGAAATCTGAGTTGGTGCCTTGATCCTAGAAATAAGCTGTTTATGGAGTGAGAAGGACTGGGTGGGTTTCAGAACTCACCAAAGGCCCAGGTCCTTCCTCTGGTGGTGAGCATTGTAAGCTAGGCATGTCCACCTTCTGCCATGATGGGCTCTGGGCTCTAACGTCAAGTATCTTACAAGCTACTTCTCTATAAATTGGGAATAAACTTCCTACACTGGAGAATTTTATAGAAGATGAAATAATGCGTACAAATTTTCTGATACATTCTGTGTATTGTTCCATATATTGACATTATTCTATTATCCCATTCGAGTTTCCGACCCCACCCCATTCAATGGATTGGGCCCAGGGCTTTCACACTGAATTACATCCTCAGCCTATTTTAAATTTTTTATTTTGAGACAGTGTATCACTAAGTTCCTAAATTACTTAAGTTGCGCTTGAATTTGCAATCCTCAATCCTCTCAGAGTGCTGGGATTATGGGCCCATACCTCCAGGCCCAGCTTCATGCAAGTTTTATGTTAAGGGGGATGGCTTATATTTTCTTTATACGAGATTTAGATAGTATAGCTCACAAATGATAGGAAACACCATCCCAGTACTCAAATAATTATTCAAATAAATATTTCTGATGTTTGAAAACATTCTTAGAGAAGTATATGTCATTCAAAGAATTTAAAAATGTATAGCAATTGTATAGCTAAGTTTTAAAAATTATACAAACTTTTTCTTCAATTTGTTTAATAGGAATATTTACTTTTCTGTTAACAAACAGCCATATGACTACTGCTTATCAGAAATTAAAAACCAATACTTGGCCAAGTGTATATTAGCACAGAGAAGCATAGGGAAGTAGGATAATTTCTAAGAAATAAAACCATGGTCTATCTCCCAGATTTTACTTTTTCTTTGGCAATTATTTTTTGTGGAATACAAATTAAACTAGTGCTGATTAAACACAAGCTCTTGACCAGGCCAATTTGAATCCTATCGCTTACTAGTCATAGGACATTAGTCATATTTCTTAACTTTTCTGAGCTTCAGTTCTTTCCTTGATTAGATAAAACAATAAAGCAAAATTTACAGTGAACATATTGTGCTAATGAGAAATCCCTTGTGAAGGTCAGCTTTCCACCACTGTGACAAAATACCTGAGGATAACAACCTAGAGGAGGGAAGGTTTATTTTGGTTCACAGCTTCCAAGGCTTCAGTCCGTGGTTGGCTGTTTCTGCTGCTTCCGGTGGTGGTGAGGCAGAACATCATGGCCGGCAGCATGTTGCGGGCAAAACTGTTCACCTCATGGAGGCCAGAGAGCAGAGCAAGAAAGCGCAAGGAAGGAGCTTGGGGCGAAGCACACCCTGCAAAGCTCCACTTCTAGAGATCCCCTTCAACCACGTAGGCGCCACCTTCTAATACACCTCCTGAGTGATGAACTCACAGTAGATTAACTCACCGATGAGGTTAGAGTCCTCAAAGTGCAATCCCATCTTAGCGCCCACCAGCTGGCAGCCACGCCTGTAGCCCCAGGCCTTCGGGGACATTTTAAGTCTAAACCATAATATCCCTTTTATGTGGTCATAATAAACATATAATTAAAAATGATATATTATTTTTATTATAGTGATTTAGGACTATAGCCTATTATTGAATACAGTACTTTTCCATGTTAAAACATATAATAAAGGGGCTATAAGCATTCTATAGATCTTAAATCAAACCTCCTGCTTTTGCTAAGATTCCACTGAAAAAGTCTCAGGGAAGTGTTATTTTCTATATATATATGAGACATTCTAGAGAACGAAACAATACTTTCTAGAGTGATATGTTTTCAAATATTTTCATAACTTAAAAAATCATCTCTTAAGTGATCTACACAACACTTGGTACCACGGCACCTAGTGTCTTTTATAAGTGTGCTTATTTTTTAAATCTAGGGACAACCATCATAGTTCATCAGAGTGCAGCATCTTGAGCGAGTTCCCCTAATGGTCGCTGCAGTACTTCACTTCAAGGCCAGAGCCTGGACCACATCCGGATGAAGGCACTGAGACAGCTTGTCCTGGACTCTGGTCACTCATTTGGTGAGTGCCAGAGCCCGGGCGTGACACCACATCACTGTCTTGCCAAACAAAACACAGGCACACCAAACAGCTTTCAGTGACGCTACAGACTAAGCAAAAAACTTACTCAAACGTAAGGAGCACATTTTTATCAACGTATCACACCAGCCTTTGCACCATCAGGAAAATAAAGTGGAAAGACAGTGCTAAGAATTTCAAACTTTGAGAATATTTGCAAACACTGGGAAGTAATGAAATCATGGAAAGCAGCTCCGAGTAGCTTTCAGGCTTAGCTGCTGGTGGTATTTCTGCTGAACGCTTTTTCTGTTTCTTACCTGCACGCTGCCTAGCGAAAGTGCATTTTTGCAGCAATCTGTTCCATTTTCGATCTGCCCAGAGACCAGAAGAGGGCGGTATAAACCAACAAAACAGGCGGCAGGACCTGAGCCTGGCCTTAGTACCATCTGGTGTCAATCAGGGTTTGCAACACTAACCAGAAAAGTCAGCCCGGTGACTTGGAAGGACGGAGAAAGGGAGGGAGGGAGAGTTTAGAAATCCTATCACAGAAGGATGATGCCCTGAAGAGTAAGAAAAAGATACCCTGAAATCCTTGCCGGCTCTGGGGGCCTCCCCCCGGGGGCTGCTTGGAAAGGGACGAAATCCTTGCCTGAAAGAGGTTCAGAGACTTTAACTGCATTCTCTGTGGCCACGCTCACCTAATAATAAAATAGACGCTTGGGGTCAGACGGTCGTACAAGGGCCCACCTGGTGCCCAGACCCTCCAGCTTGTAGAAGGTGGCAGCCTGGTACAAAGGGGACTTGAAACCCCCAAGGTGAAATACAGTAATGAACATGCCGGTATGTTCTATGTATTTTCTGCCACAGGTGCATACATCTGAATAATTCATTTCTTTCATTCACAATCTTGAGAACCAGAAAGAAAACAACGTGTTCACAAATCTAGAACAAAAGTTACATTAGAATAATCATATTATTAGGGTATTAGCGAACACCCATCCCCAGCATTTGACCTGGTTTGTTCAGGGCCCTGGCGTTCCGGAGGACCCTGGCACCCAGTCGGAGAACAGGGCGGAGTGTGGGAGAGGGGACACGAGCAGGGCAGCCAGAGGGTGAAACGTCCCAATGCGGAAACGATTTCTGCAGGCTTCATAATAAAAGGAATGTGCAAAGTACTGAGCAGAGTAAGACTTCGCCCCCCCAAAAGGCCAAGGAGTGCGGCGCGAGGACCCAGTCGCGCCTCCTGGCAGGAGCGCCGCGGCGGCGGCGGCGGCAGTGGCAGGGTGGGGATGGGATAGGCCTGCGGAGAGTATCAGCAAGAGGAAACAGACCCCGAGGTAGGGCGCACTGTGGCGTCGGGGCCGGGCCCAGGCTGGACCGAGAGGGCAGGAGGGTGCGGGAGTTCGGAGCCGGCGGGAGGGCGCGCAGAGGCCACACCTTCACGCGGCCAGTGTTCACGCCCCTCCTGAGGCTTGGGCCGCGCTCTGTAAGCCAGGGTGCCGCAAGGAACCCACCGCGGAGAGCCTGTGTGCTTAGGCTATGGATGCCTCTGTCCACGTAGACGACACGGACCGCGGGGATGCTCGGCTAGGTGGCCATGTCGCTGAGCACACAGCTACCTCTGCTCTAGCTAACCATGGGAGGCTAACGCCAGCGTCCAGTGGGTTAAAACCCAACCCGTCAGTCTGAATGGTAGCACCACAAGGGCTGGAAGAGCGGGCAGGAGAGGTGCAGCTTCTTCAGAAGGGCCATCCTGAGGGGACGGTATGGTGGGGCGGCTGCGGCGGGCCGGCACAGCCTTGAATTAGCCTCCTCTACCTTCCGGGCGCTGAGGAAATCAGTCTCTTCGACTGACTGTTTATCTGTCTGGCGTTATCTTCTGCATCAATATTCACTTCAAAACATTGGATTATTATGAATGATACTTCAGTTTCCCCTGAAAAGAAGCTTCAGTGTGTTTCTCACATGACATAAAAGCAGGATTATTTGGTTTGGGACTAATTTTCCTGCGCTGTCAGGAAAACGTGACTAAAAATCTCATCTGCACCTGGGTGGCGCTAAGGCCTTTTAGCTGAAGGATCTTTGGGGAATTTAAACAGGACATTAAGAAGTATCCGTGGTCAGACGTAACAGAAAAGTGCCTAAAAAGAAACTGGACATTTGTGCCTTTCCTTCAGTTTTTATTTTTTTAATACAATGCTGGTCCACAGGATCTCAAGCATTTTAGTGACAGACACTTCAGAATCCAACCAAAGCTGAAAACACACATGTATCATTTGTTTGAAGAAGGGTTTGTGACCTCTGAAACTCACTAGACCCAGGTCCGTGGGTCTGGTCTTAGTCTTTTGGGAAATAAAGAATCATTCCCACTGTGTTTGCTCGCTTCACACCCACTTGAAATGTCCCCTTCCTGCTTTCGCCTTCATTTCTACACTTAGGGCAGTCGTGACTGAATAACCAGGTGACGGATTTGAAACCCCAAATGGGGCTTCAGTGATTATTCTAGGGAAATCTTGTGGCTGACAATTATAGGTGTACACTTGTGTGTGTGTGTGTGTGTGTGTGTGTGTGCACGCACGCGTGCGCTCATGCATGCATACATGTGCGTGCATGTGTCCATATTCCAAGGTAATGCTTGGGAAGTCTTGCAAAACCTTGCTTCTTAATAGAAACAAAAATGGGATTGTCATCTAGTAATGAAACTTGCATTCAAATTTAATTTTTCTTTGTTATCTTCTGATGTTTACAGGATTCTGCCAAGAAAGGCTCCTGACTCCCTCAGGGTCCTGGGGTACAATGAAGCAACAGCCTCCCTCGAGTTCTAAACAAGCAGCCCGTTAGCATGTGATCTCAAATGTGATAGCAATCTGCACACCTGTTCTGACCTACTTACCTCCTTGCTGTGTTGGGCAGCAAAGGCCTCCCTTGCCCTCTGCACACACAGCTCACACTTGCTGCCTAGGCAGGCCGGCCACCCTTCTGTGAGTGGCACAGGCAGCAATCCGCCTAATCCTCCCAACACCCGCCAGGAGGGCGGGAATGTTATTCTGTCCATTACAGAGACAAGAAGCAAGGCACCGGGCTCCTTGATAGAGCCAAGATCTATACTCAAGCAGCCGCATGCCAACTTGCACACTGGTTCTTCCATGTCCTTCTAACTTTCATTTATAGCCGTTATCTTTTTAAAACACTGGCTACAGGTGTGATGGCAAATTCTCCTTACAGCTTCCCTTCCCAGGAAAGCTGGCAACCCTGCAGGAAGTAAGGAAATATTTCTCCAGTTCTTGGGACCCTTGAAGGATCTCTCTCTCTCTCTCTCTCTCTCTCTCTCTCTCTCTCTCTCTATCTCTCTCTCTGTGTGTGTGTGTGTGTGTGTGTGTGTGTGTGTGTCTCTCTCTCAGCACAGAAGCACAGCACTCAGTAGTACCTTGGTCCATTTAGGACTCATGTCCAGGCACGTGAAAAGTAACAACCATGAACACTGATATATATATATATATAAAATTAAAAATGGAATAAGAGAGCAAAGAAATATATACATCTCCTTGATGATAATTTTGTACCTTATTTAATTCAAAAGACAGAAAAAGTAGTACTTTGTGAATGTTAGCCTTATGGGTCAGTGTTGTTTAAACTCTAAATTTGAAGACAATCGTTTAATGTATGTTTTGTTCTCTTCTTTTTCTTCATGCAGCGTGTATGTTGAGGTCACAGTATGTGAACAGATGGAATATATGGCAGGGGCCAACTGATTAACATTGAAGACAGGAGACCCCATTGTCTTCCTCTAGTGCCCATCCATCTACCTTCGTTTCTGTCGCCATGGTACCTCGTGGTCCCATTCATGAGTATTCTGAATGTGCTGTTAAACAAAACCAGCTTCATAGACTGTGGCTACTTGTGTTCAAGAACCTGTTTTGAACTCTTTCTGAGTCATTGAAACCTCAATGATTTCACTTATGAAATTGCCCTTGATAAAAAAGGTGAAACTCAAGAGGGTTTGGGGAAATTATTTAGTTCACAGATAAGTGGAATGAGAATTGGAATATTTTAAATGTCATTATGAACATCTTCATGATTTCTAGCTATAAGGTCCAAGTCTAGAAATGCCTCCGAAATTTAGCCTAAAGAGTATCAGAAAATATGTAGTTCTTATAAAGTTACGCAATACACAGCATGCCGGAATTTCAGAAGAACGGGCACTCTCTTGGCACTTGGATTTACTCCTGCTTCCTGCAGCAGCCATTTCCTGACAGCCTCGGATGAAACAAAACCAGGAAGCTCTGGACAGCATGAAGCTCCCAGGTGTGACCGTCAAATTCTTCTTGTATTTCCCAGGAAGCCTGGACAGGGTAGCATTAAAAATAGATCCAATTGAATTGATCTAGCAATATGATCTAACAACCCCGCATCTAGTTATACCACCAAAAGAATCTAAAGTAGGATCTCAAAGAGGTATCTGCACATGCATGTTCATTGTGGCATTATTCATGACACCCAAGAAGAAAAACCAACTCAGATGTCTATTAACAGATGATGGATTTGGGCCTCGAATATGTTATGGTAAATGAAAAGAGCCAGTAAAATAATATAATAATAATAATGGTAAGACAAATACTGTATGATGCCATCTATAGGAAGTATAGGAAATATTAAAATTAGCTAAACTCATGAAAACAGAAAGCAGAATCGTGATCTGTAAGGACTGGAGGGAGAAAGACAAGGTGGAATTAGTGTTCAGTGGCTAGAGTTCCACTTTTGCAAGACAGAAAGTTCCAGTTTACAGTATCACCTATTTTTAAGCACACAGTTCATTAATATTTGGTATGCTCACATGAATATCCATGAACTGTGTGCTTAAAAATAGGTGATATTGTAAACTTTGTTTTATGTATTTTTACAATTTAAAAAATTCTCTTGTCCCTTTACCTTGAACTTGTGAGTTGAAATGAACTCACCAGCTGGTCCAGTGAGGACACTAGTTAGGTAATCCTGATTAAAGGTTGTCTAATTCAAAATACTTGCATTCGACTTGACCACTTTGTCAAAACTCAATGAGAATCTACCTTGTAAAACCCTGCAGCACTGCTTCATTGCCTTGGGAGCCACTGTGGACAACCTGGAAGCTTCTAGAAAGTCAGTTAGTGCAAATATGAAGAAAGGTAACAGATATAGAAACTAACTCATAAGTTAGCTGAAGTGCTTGACTTGGGAAAGAGTATTCCATTGAAAGGTGTTTCTTCAGTCTATCTACATATTTTCCTACCACATGTTAAAGAGCCGGAAGGAAAAATAGTAATCAGTCAGAGACAATTAATTTCCTCGTATTATATAATAAGAAAGAAGGCAAAAAAAAGAAAAAGAAAAAGAATTCATTTACCAAGGTTCTCTAAAGAAGTAGTTGAGAAACTGGATTTAGGATTTCCCAATGACTGTTTTAGAGAAAATTCATTCTTGATGCAATGAGTGGAGCAGCCAATAGGAAAACATCAGATGAAAGTGGAACCATTCTGTTTAAAATGAAAACATGAGTGGTAGCAGGTATGGTGGAAGTATCATTTCCTGTCTCTGAACACCACCTCCATCCTGAACCTCTGAGCTACACCTGTGGGTACCAAGGATGCCAAGGGGCACAATTTGAAGATATGCACCACACTGTCATATGGCACTTTCCACATCCACCTTGACATTTATATACCACTTCGCAAGCTTGATTTTACATGTTTTCAGGGAGAAATTTTATAACTACCACAGCAATTGCAGATTGAGTACTTAATGTGTACCAGCCTGCTTGCCACGTGCCCTCCAGCCGTTATTCCCTGTAAGCCTCCCAAGCAAGCAATTGTTTTAGCCCATGTCGGGAGGGGCAGAGCTAAAGTCCATGTGAGTTGAATAGCTTGCCTAGAGGTCTACAGATGGCAGAGCTGGGATTCTCACCAGTCTCTAACTAAGGCCTATCCTTGTGACCACTGAAGCAATGTGGATTGTATTAATAATTGGTTCATCTCTGGATTCTCATCATCTAGAATAAAAGGAGCACATAGACACTTTGCAAAAATTTGTTGGTTGAGAATCTTTTATTTCATAGACATCTTTTAAAATCTTTTATACTTCTCCAGGGAAACTAATGACCAGCACCTCTTCACACCTAAGTGCACGTGAGTTCAATCTGATTGCTTCTTGCTGTAGCAAAGAGGAATCTAATGTAGTTTCTAAGACCATAAATTGGAGTCAAAGTGTTGCTCTCCCATTTTCTGATTGTGTGAGGATAGAAAGGATTTTTAACCTCTCTGTCCCAAGTTCCTCATCAGTAAAAGGGCCATTTTAATAAAATTGCCACAGAGAAGTAGTCTTTGAGTTGGATGACTTTATGCATATAAAGCATTTAGGATGGTGCATAGTGTATGATATGAGACTCAATAATTATTAATTAGTACTATAAACCACAGTAAAAGAAAAAGTAAGTTTGTTTGCTTTGGTTGTCATTGTTGGGTTTTGACAAAGAAAGAAGGTAAATAATTCTTAAGCATGCCTTGGGCTGCTCGAATGAGAGATCAGACCAAGTGACCCAGTAAGGCTCTGGGCATTTGGGGTAGAACAGATATGAAGGCTGAGACTCAGACAAATACTCAAAGACAGCACATTTCAAAAATAAGCTATTATTTCTTCTATATCTGGGTCAGGAAAAGAAATTTCTATTTCCTTTTTCTCTTTCTGCATCTCCTGGCCCTCACCTGGCCTTACTTAGGCCTGACCATTCGCAATGCAATGTGTGAGAAAGGATTTTGTGAACTGGCATAAGACTCTAACCATAAAAAGGGGAAACTATTACAACTCACACCTTATGAATAATCAGTGCTTTCACCCAATTACAAAGATGATACCCATGAAAAGTCAGGTCAAAGATGTAGTGCGACAGAGGTCCCGGAGAAGGGACAGTGCAGGTTCCGAGGGAGCAGCACTCAACCCAAGGGCTAATCTCCTCCGAGGGGTCTTCCTAGGCAGTGACTGGTTAAAGAACATGTCCCTGAGAGGGTTTCCAGGTTACCACTGGATGGATGGTCCTGTACAGACAGATCCAGTTTGGGATTTTTTTCTTTTGCTTTCGTTTTGCTGATGTCTTGATTTTATGTCTACATGGTTAAATATTTAATCTTAAACTGCAAACCTGATCTCAGGTCACTAATTAAGCACAACGGAGAAATTAACTGCACAGAGGCGTACATTCTGTAGATTAAATTAATTTCTCCTAGATAAAACTTCTTTTACTTTTGGGGAAAGCCAACCCTTCTTAGACTGTGTGGTGAGAAACTGCAGAGTTGCCCTGGCTCCATTCCTGTCCTGCCCGCCCTGCACCCCCAGGCTCCAACTCCAGCTGCCTTGGACCAGCCGGTACTGTGTTTCCCAGGACCCTTTGCCTCTCATACACTTGGCCAACGAGAGAAATGAGTGGAAAAAGATTGACACTGGGGAAACCCGCCTGTTTCCTAGGGTGTTCCCAGAGTGGACTATGCTGCTCCCTGGGCCTCAGAAGCGCTCACCATTGTTCTAACTCCCGTGAGCATCCCAGGTGCGTGGTTCTCACAACTCTACATCCTTCCTGTCTTCTCTTCAGCTTTAATAGTGGTGACAGATGGCAGCTATTGCTTTTTCTAAGCCCCGTATGGCTTCACTTGGCCTGTTTGTCTTCTCAGCTCTCCCATCATTGCTGGAACGATTTCTTGCACACAACTTCTTCACTGTGCAAAATCTATAGTGGTTTCCATCTTGTTTTTGCCCCTTGTCCGTCTGGGATCGAGGGAATAGTCTGTATCTGACTCCCATGGAAAAGATAAGAAAACTCATGCTTTAGAAACTAAAAGGGGAAGGTCTGTCTATCTACTATTTTTACATTGTTTAGGACCTATCTTTTTACTTTTGTTTCAATAAGTAGGTATTTGAAGCTAAAAATGTCAGCAAGTATTTCCGGGGTACTTTTGTCTTATAGCGTGTCTTAGTAATAGTTATCTCTAAAATATCTGCTATGACAGTTGGTCCTAGCTCATTGCAATTGCAAATAATGGCACTCTAATAAAAATAGCTGAAGACTAAATCTGCTGGACGCTGGCTCTCTTCCTGGGCATTGTGTGGCATGCTCCCTCACCTCCAGACGAGACAGTGGAGCCTGGAGCATCCAAGCTGAAATTTAGAACCCACCACGTCCTGCTTAAGCATGCCACTGACCGCTGCAAGCTCAGGTAGTGCCTCCGGAGCAAGTCTGACCGCAGCTGAGTACATTGGAGTGGCAGTGAGACCCAGAACGGTCACTTGCCCATCTGTTGTAGAGCTCACCTGTTCTTTTTTTTAATACAATAGTTTCAGAGACATTATCGCAATTGAACATCAGTACCTAAGGGGCCATGGATGGATTCATTAACTGGACACCCAAAGATGGCCTTTACTTCACACAGTTCAAGGGAAGTGTGTTTTCTGTCCTTCAGAGAATGCTTTTTGTGCCCAGACACATTTTTAATGATTCTGTATTGGTAGCGATCTTTTATGTCACTCTGAAATACTAGAGTTATACTCTTAGAGGAAATTTCCCTCATGAATCATGAGTCACAGAAATGGGTATCAGGATCTCAAATGATAAAAGAAATAGTACTAACAAACTTCACAAAATACTTCAAAAATTCTAACATACTTTCTTAAACACTTCATTGAAAGACAACTGGGTTCTTTCTTCGCAGACAAGTAAATATCTTCCCTAACTAAAGCATTCAAAATAATGGCAGTACAATTCATTCACTCACCAAGCTCTTCCTGAACACCCCCAACTCTGAACATTACCCTAAGGGCGATAATACAAGGAAAACACAGTCCTCAGAGAGCTTAATGGGAGACGCGAGGGTTGCGCTATTTATTTTCTACGGAATAGACTCTGCCGTAATGCTAGTGTCAAGGGACAGAAGCGGTTGTAAGTTTTTTTATGTAATAGTAATACTTATATCATTATTATAGTAAATATATTTACATATATACCATACTATACTGGACATTAAATATACATATATACATGTGTGTATCTACATACCGTAGAACTGCAGAGAACACAATCCAAACACCCCAATGGATACCTGGAGCTGGACAGTACTGAGCCTCATGCATACACCTTTTTGACGTATATGCCTCACGGCATTTCCACATAGTGCCAAAGCTGATGGGGCACTCCACGTTTTACATCTTGTACCTTATTTGTATTAGGGCTGTTGTACTTTAGGGCTATTATTAGGTCAGTAAGGCTTGACACAGGGACTGCGGCCCCATGACAGTCAGTCTGGGAGCTTAGATGGTTAAATGGCTTCCAGGCTCATGGTGTATACAATGTGGATACGCTGGACAGAGGGACTATTCAAGTCAAGGCTGGAAGGTGGAGGCAGGAGATGAAGGCAGATGGCCTAAGATTTCATCAAGCTACTCAAAATGGTGCCTAAATTTAAAATTTCTGAATTACCTGTTTCTGGGATTTTTCGTTGAGCATTTTCAGACCACAGTTGACAGTAGATAATTGAAACAGGAGAGTTAACCTGTAAGTGAAGAGGAACTAGTGTACCAATAAGCGTTCATAGGCTGTGTGTGTACATGTAGTGCTTACTTATCATTGCTTCAGTTCGAACACAGGACTTGGCACAGGACACATTCTTGGTAAATATTTTCTGAGTTAGTACATGAAAGAAAGATGATTTGAGGTAATAAGTGGCGGTAAAGTGAGTCAGAGGCAAAAGATTAGTTACATTAAATGTTGCCTGATTTGAGAAACTCAGAACACAGGCTTTCTATCGAATCAAATGGGTGTGATAGTGGGAGTTATGGGATGGTGGGAGGGGGTGGAGAGACCAAAGATGGGGAGGAGAAGGATCGTAATATTGACATGATATGTATGTGCACAAAATACTCAAGTTCATTGTAAACATTATGTATTGCATAAATATAGTAATAAGAAATGGGGGGGGAGAAATATGTTTTGATTTGAAGATTACAAGAATCTCTAGCATAAAAAGAATTTTTGAACCCAAAATTTTGAAAATCTTCCATTGGATTGTGCACATAAGCACAATCTGTAGGTTGAGAGCTTTGTTCCTTTATTTCTTTCCTGTAATGCAATTTTAAAAATATTTTTACCAGGCATGGTGATGCTTGCCTGTAATACTATCTACTAGGGAGGCTGAGACAGGAAAGTAGCAAGTTGAAGGCCAGCTGGGGCGATTCCACAAGATATTACCTCAAGATTGTAAAGAAGGCAGAGCGTAGCTCAGTGGAAGAGTGCTTGACAGACATGCGTGAGTCCCTGGGTTCAACCCACTACTGCATTAAAAGAAAGAAAAGGATATCTGGTGGACACCTATTGTCAGCTAGATAATGGTAAGTCTCGAGATATAAAAATCACTTCAACAAGGTCTCAGCCACCAACAAGTCAATCTTGGGAACTGAAATATACTGTGGAAGGAAAGGAACGTGAACCTAAGGGTACGGGTTATGTTCCGTTCATCTTTTTATCTTCAATGCCATGGCACATAATAAATATTTAATAAAAGGATGTGCAAGGAGTAGATCAAGAGTTAAAACAAGAGCAACAATGGGGGAGTAATTCCTACTTGAGGGAGAAGAGGTGTAGTCTAGAAGGGTGGCAGGTAAGAAGTGACAATTGAATTTGGGTTTAAAGATGAAAAGAAGCTCTTATGGGTTAAAATTAAAGGTGATAAATTTTATAGTCCATAGGAGGCCAAGTAACAGACTCACAGGAAGGTCAAAGAAGACATCTTGGTGGGAGTCCCTTGGGGAAATTGGGAGTTCTCTTTGCTGTTATTAGTTGATCGGCACCATTTCTCAGCATGGCATGATCTTTTCATAATGAAAGCTAAGATCTCGACTCTTGCTCCAGCTTGCTACAGTAGAAGAAATCACTTCTTCCTTTGTTTTTCTCCAACTTGCTTGGTATTCAGGTTTGGCAAAAAGTAAAAACTGTAAGAAATTGGGCAGATGTGAAGGCTGACGGTCAGAACTGTGCAGTGGCCTGTCACGAGTCACATAATTCGCTTGGCTCTACGTTTTGCGTTTCTCATCCCGATGCGCACCCATGGAGATTTGTAGCTGATGGCTTGCATTGTTGTCACGGTATGAATATCAGCAATCACCCTCCGATTCTACAAGGACTGCACCGAATCAAGTCGTTAGAGTGACATCACATTCCCTCCCCACCCTAAAATGCTTGTAGGTCGACGCAAGCCAAACATGCAAACAAACCTCAGGGCTGTCCAGACTCACTTTCAGATGAGCCAAACATTTTTAGATAGTAACTTCCATCCTATCAGATGCCATTTCATAACAAGCATGAAGTAAACATTTTTAAGAGAACGAGCAACTTCACTGAAGAAAAGATATTCAGCTCTCTAATAAAATAGTAATGCTGCAAGCTCAGCGGCTCATAAAACATTTACAACCTTCAACCAGTAAAGTGTGAACAGGAGATTTAAATGGTGCTGCTTGATGGGATGGAGGGATGCTCGACATAAACATCACCCCAAAATACACACATTGCAGTGGAGCACGGGAGCAGGTCCTCTCCTGGCTGCAGATGTCCATTTTGCAGTTAGTCTAAGGTATAGGACTCCCTTCTGACTTCTTTCTTTAGTCATCTAGAATTTAAAAATGAAATACAGTAAGGAGCAAAGTAGTACAGGTAGGAATATTGTCCTTGGCAACCAATGTAATAACTTAAGCGTGCAGTGTACTTCCCTTACCTGTACAAGTGGTGCAGTCCCAGGCCCACAGAGCTTCAGGGACATCTGCCTCCCGGGTCTTTCTGCAGCATGGTACTCCCTTCCAAGGGGCAAACACGAGTGATGGATTGGAAAGTGTGTGAGGTATGCATTCAGAGCACAGAAGGAGATATAAATGTCATGACAGAGACAAAAAACAACGATAGTGTCAACTTCCAACACAGACAGAAGACAAGACTCCAAAACAGAAATGAGGCTGTGCTAGAGTTTCAGTGTAGCTGAGAATCTTCCATAACTGAAAAAGAAATTCTCAGGTTGCAAGCATATATAACCAGTATGGATTTTCTAATGAGGATGTTTTTGAGTCAACCCACATCCAGATGTAGCCCAAAGGAATCCAAAAGATTTTTGTAGTGCTCTCTCTAGTGTGCTCTCTCTGCCTCCGTCTCTGTCTCTCTCTGTTAATTACACACACACACACACACACACACACACACACACACAGAGCTACACATACAATCACCACTAGGTGGTTTGGGGCAACACTTCCTCCCTCCCTATAAATTAGACTGACTGATTAAACACAAGCCATTGAACCAGAGCAATTTGAATCCTACCACTTACTACGCATAGAGCCTTGGTCACATTTTTTAACTTTTCTGAGCTTCAGTTCTCCCATCTATTGGATAAAATGATAAAGCAATCTTTTTTCTGTGGACATGATGTGTTCATTAAAGTGGAATTTCTAGTGGTGGCTAGCTTTCCATCACTGACAAAATACCTGAGAATACCAACTTAAGGAATGAATTAAAGGTTTATCTTGGTTCATCCTGTTCTTGGAGCGAACTGTGGATATCCCCTCACGCCAGAGTCAGTGTGGCCACCAGTGGTAGATTTTAGGCACCAGAGCTTCAAACAAGATGCCTTCTAGGACCTTTGCATTATTGTTTTTGTTGTTCAGAGATCGAAGTTAGGAAATAAACCGGTTCTCCTTTTCTTGAAATGTGGAAGTACTTCGGACAATTTTGCTGTTAGTACTGCTAATGTAGCTCATTGTGATGGGTATATAGATAAATAAGCTTCTCAGAGGACTTTGCTGCTTGCCTGAGTGCCAGGAGGATGAGGTGAGTCTTCTCTTTGGATCTCCACTCTCTAGAGCTTTTCCTCCTTGCCCACGACCACCTCTGCCTATGTCTTGTATTTGGTCAAACTCGTTCCGTAAAGGGATGGCCATTCAAGGCACCATTTAAATGTAGACCATTTTATACCAAAAAAAAAAAAAAATGGTAAAGAGCCTGTGTGTGATATCTTGAGACCATTGTTAGAAAAGAAAATAAGAACCCTTCCCCCCAGTTTTCAATGTTTTTTAAGCTACTCCAAAGAGAAACAATTCCCCTCCACCATGATGGCCTGGTGACAGTGGGCTCCTAGCAGTCATGGTTCCCAATGGGAGAAGGAGGGAGATCGAAGAGAGGGCATCTGAGGTAGGACAGCATGGGGAGCGGGAATCCAGAAGAACTGGGTGCGACGTGTGACTGGAGGATGACAGGGCAAGCTACAGCTGTGGGTAACCCTGTGTTAATGCTTTCACGTTCCCAAGAGGTGTAGGTCACACGTGTTTCAGAGATTAGTGAAGTGTCGTGGCACAGCCACAGTGACTCTGCAGTTCGGGGTATGAGGGGCGGTACCCAGCCTGTATGTGAGGAGGCCAAGCTAACTTATAAACCACTGGTATTCCTCTAGAATTGGGCACGATTTTCTAATCTATCATCCAAAGTGGGGCTTCAAAGTTTTCTGGACATCAAAGATCAAATTGTTGAACATGATAGACATTGAAATATTACTCGAAACAAGAGACAAAACCAAAAAAAAAAAAATCCCAAGGCACAATGGTATAAACATTCACATCCAAAAGGGAGAAACAAGGGGAATCAGAAAAGAATCAGACCAAAGCAAGGCTGAAACCCAGCAGGGAACACATTAAGTCCCGTAGCTTCGAATCTGGCATTCAGGGCATATGGTGGTAAGATGGGACTTCCAGTGCACTCGGGCAACCCTACCTCCACGACTTTGCTGGTTGTAGTCCACATGGTCTTTCTCTCTGGGACTCGCTATGTCTGGCTACTTCTTGGGGTCTTCACTGAACTTTTGCCTCCATTCCTACAGCTTTAAGCATTCAAGGGCTGTTTGCCTCGTCTCCCAGGCCTTCTTTTAAAGTCTGAGTGGAAGTCTTCCTGACCCCCTGACCGCACAACTCTTGTCTTTTACATGTCAGTAAAACTAGAACCAGGAAGATGATGCCAAGGTCTCTGCCAGCAGGAGCACAAGCCTCCAGGCTCCTATGAACCACGGCAGCAGCAGTCTCTGAGTACCCAGATGGCTGGGCATTGTGAATTAAATCCCACGGACCTAATTCCCTTGGCAGAGCTTCTCAAGCAGGGGGAACCATGAGTTCTCTTCTCAAATAAGAGATTCACACATTTGCATCCTTGAATCTGCAGTGGGTATGGTCTTGACTGGTCTTGAACTGTCTTTCTTTGTCTCAGTACACAGTGCTTGGTTTCTTTTAAATGACACTGATCTCTTCAGCAACTTCACCTCTCTTAGCCACAACTTTACGTGTAGTTCCCTCTGAGTCAAAATGAAAGTTTTTCAAAATTTTCAGCTGGACTTTTTTGATCCCCATTTTCACTCTAACTCTGGCTAAAATCAGCCAGTAGTACCCAAGCCACGGTCTGAATGTTGGGCTGTCATAAGATTTCTTCTTTCATATTAATACACCTTCCTTCGTCTTCATCCCCTGCTAAGTCTCAGGACACAGACAAAATATAGACAAATCTTCTGCCGGAACATAGCACAAAAGGACTCTGGTCCACCTGCCGGCGGAGTGAGTTCTTGTTCTCCATGGAAACCTCTTGAAGCTCACGTTTACCGTCTGCTTCCTGATCGGTATCCTGATCTTCTGAGCTGCAGTGAGAACTCCCCATCAAGGTCTGTGGAGAGGGTTCTAGAGTCTCTCTAGTCTGCAGCTCCAAACCTTCCCAAATGCTTTCCACAAACCAATTCCAAAGTCTTCTAAACCTTATTATTAGATGGAGTTACAGGAACACCCCCACTTCTTTCACAGCAATTTTCTGTATTAGCAAGCTTTTCTTGTTAGGGAGGCAAAATACTTGATACCCACAACTTAAAGGAGAAGTTTAATTGGCTCATGGTCTCAGAGGGTTCAGTCCATGGTAAACTAAATTTAAGGCAGAAACATCATGGCAGAGGAGCGCAGAGGAGCAAAGATACGTTATTCGTGGCTGAGACTCAGAACAGGGAACAGTACCCAGAGAAAGAGGTGAGGGACGAGCTCCAGACCCTGAGATCAGGCCTCCACAACCCCTGCCCCCACCGGACACTCCTAGAAACATGCTTCACCGATTCTGCAGGAGGATTCCTCCAAAGTCAATCAAGTTGACACTCCACCCTAACTGTTGCAGTCTAGATAAAATAAAATAGGCAACTTTCTCAGGTTATGCGATTTATAAAACAAAACGGTATTCTCAACTTACTGGTGACAAAATCAGTGCTAGAAGCCTCATTTGACTGACCTAAAGGCACATCTTCACATCTTCAGAATGCTCACAAAGTGTTATGGAGATAATATCAGCACAACAGAAATTCCAATGGGCTTTAAGATAACCTCTGAGATGGGGGAGGAGGTAGAGCAGAGAGCACAGATGAACCTCTAACCCCTAATGACAATATACACTATTGACATTATTTTTAAAAATGAAAAAGTCATTAATTCTAAAAGCTATTACTTATCTGACTCTCAATAATATGCAATGAAATTATGAGTGTACATGTTGGAAATACGTTGAGTCGAAATGTCAGCTGTAAAGGTATCTTCTATTCTTTTAAAAAGTCGAATTTGGTTTTTTTTTTTTTTGAGGTTTCCCTTAATATCGTGTCACAGAGGTTGACGTCTTATTTGAGGCATGCTACTCAATTACCTTACCGTATTTCATAGTCCAAGATTCCTGATGTAGAGAACTGCAACAGCAATTGCTTATAACTTGAGAGAGATGACATCATCTAATCTAAGGTGAAAAGAAAGGGAGCTGCGGACATTACACCTGTCCTGGAGCAAGTATGAGCCTTCGTGAAAGACAAAGGAAGGCTGCTCCTCACCTCTGTGACAGGTATAAAGCAGTATTCATGAGGGACATAAAAACAGCCTTCTCGGTCGCAGGAGGGTGGGACTGCATACAGCAAGAGTTTGCATTTGCTGTTTGATGACAGACTACCTGTAATTATTTCTTCTTCGGGGCCGCATAAAACTTGTGTTCCATTTAATCTTCAATGAAACAATTTCTATATTTCATGTCAGGGCTGAGAAGGAAAATGGGGATAGTTCATCAACACTGATCCGTGATATAAAAAAGAGCAGTGGAGCCGAGGGTATGAGAGTGCATAAAAATGTTTTGTGTTCTGACCAGTACATTGCCTTAAAAAAATTTTACAGTCAGGCCCAATTGTTCATTCTCACCATGCAGAAGATACTCACATATTCATTTTTAAAAGGGCAAATCAACCATAATTCAGTTTATAAACTGTGAAGCTGGTTGCGAATGTCTGGATGAATATTCATTAGAATCTCTTAATCTGCCATCGACTGTGATTCATTAGGCATATGTAAATATCACTCACTTTAATTGCCCCTAAACTGACTTAACATAATATTGTCATTAGCAAATTATTAGTTATTTGTGTAACTAATGGTACATTATGGTGTGCACGTTAAATCTCCAAGTATATGATTATAATTATGATGATGTTTTATGCTGGGGGCTTTCTAAACTATTTGATGAAATATAATGGAGTCAAATCAAATCTGGTATGTTAATAGGACAGTTGCAGAACTTTGTTCTCCACCTTCGTGCTGTTGTCACCTCCCAGCCTCTCACTCTTCTCGGCACTGGACTCGCAACAGGCTCTTTCTAGTCCCTTCTGCCTCCTACGTTCCAGGAAGAGCTTCGTCTCCATCCTTCTACATTCTATCTAAAGGGTTCAACGTGAGCTTGCTTTTAGTTAAAAGCCATTTCATTTCAAATGTTCATTGCAAACAGAGCAGACCATATACCATGAACAAAGGAAGTATAGAAACCCATCCCAGTGTAAGAGGAGTAAGACCAGCACGGAACTTCACCAGCGCGTGAGAGCTTCCCGTGGTGTCATTGTATCTGGGAGACTGACATTTGGTTATTGTGAGTACATAAAGTGGTAAGCTGTGTGGCAACTATTTTTTCCAGAATTGTCAGCATCTATAAAAAGAGTTTGGCTACCTTGGAACCCTCTTGGATTCTTACCATTCCCCCTCCTGAGAAATCTGTTTACCTGTCCCTCCATTTCCCTAAAGGACTCATTTTACAACGAAGTCATGTGCAGAAGAATTTTCTCTATTCTCCATCTTTGCAGAAATATCAGGAGGTTTGCTTTTCAAAAAGAATCCCTTCCTCTTATCATTTATAATGACAATAAATGCATGAAGCAGGCTCCAGGAATAAAGTTGACCCAGCACGTTGGCAGGAAAGGCTACAGTTAGTACTCCTTTAGTCTCTGCTAATTGCCTGACAACTGGAATACGTTAATACCAAACGAGCTCACAGAGGAAGGAAGTCTTTCATCAAGTGCTCCCCTCAATATTAGTACATTAACAGGCCATTGATGTTTATAAACGGAGGCCAAGATAAATGCATGTTCCTGTCTTTGATAATGTTCTAGATTAATTGCCATTTCATCTTAATTTAATAAGAGATCCTTTTGGTTTTAAAAGAAAGCCCATACATGAAAAGAAATTATGGAGATGATGACAACATAATGAATATAGATTGTGATACAAATCTCCTGAAGAGGTACCAATATTCCAGAAACATGGTCAAGCATCATTGTATTTAAAACAAAGCAAACTTC
This sequence comes from Ctenodactylus gundi, assembly GCA_004027205.1. Classification (NCBI taxonomy): domain Eukaryota; kingdom Metazoa; phylum Chordata; class Mammalia; order Rodentia; family Ctenodactylidae; genus Ctenodactylus; species Ctenodactylus gundi. The sequence continues at coordinate 680,039 of PVKB01000317.1, forward strand.
TCTCAGTGTAATATACTTTGGGTTTTAACACTACCACCACAAAGTGAAAGAATTCAGGATACTTTGATTGGTGGTAAAGGATTGACTTTCTCCCACTAGAACGCTCAGTTGTGAGTCTCAGATAGCTCATCTGGTCAATATCCTGCCTCCCATTTCACAAAGTGATCAGCTGAGGTAACATTTCTAAGCTTACACGTACCTCTGATAAAATACCTACTATCTTCTGGTTTACAATAGGCCCGCCTCTTCTACAGAGTCTAGGTCCGTAGCATCAAGGGGTCTATGTCAGGTACAGAGGTCGGCGATTGGGTCAGGTTTGATTTGCCACCTGTTTTATGAAAATAAAATTCACGTGGAACACAGCCGTGCCGTTTTATTTACTACAGTCTATGGCTGTTGCACTGTGATAGCCCACTTGAGAGGTTATGACAGAAACCACATTGTCCCACAGAGTCCAAAAGATTTCTATCTGGCCTTTCATAGAAAAGTTTGCTAACCCATAATCTTACAAGGAGAATTTTTCCCAGAATAAGTGAATGAGTAAATGAGCATTCATTTGGTAAGAAAAAATTGTGCTTGAAATGTCTAGAGAAGCAGTGATGCATCATGTAGTAAAATACAGATTAGTCACTTCTAAATCTGACATCATGAGGATGGCATAAATGTCTGTTGATAATTTATCTCAGTCTTGGTAATTTTGCTCTGTCATTTGAAAAAGTATTTGGTTGTGGTTATAGCAGTATGAACGGCTGACACCAACTCCATTGTCCTATTTATTTATTTTTGAGACACGGTCTTGCTCTTTAGTTCAAGCTATTCCTGAACTAGCTTTGTAGCTCAGACTGGCCTTGAACTCATGTCAATCCTCCTGCCTCAGCTTCCTGGGCTGGGATTACAGGCGTGTGCCACCAGATCCTGCTAATTTTTATGTGGTTTTGAGGAATCAAACCCACGCCCTTGAGCATGCTAGGCAAACATTTTAACCACTGAATGATTCCCCACCCTGACCCCTCTCCACGGTCCCTCTATTGTCCTGTTTATGAATTATTGTATACAAACTGTGATTAAGAAAGACATTTTAGCTTTTGTTGGGACCTCCAGGTCTACTTTGCACCCCAACCTTCATCTTCTTCACAGCGTGAGGCACACAGGAGGAACAACCGTTGCATGGTAGTAGCCCACAGTGCCAGGCCTGCTACCTCTGTGCCAGGCTCACACAAAGCATTTTTCATGAATTACCTCATTTAATCTTTACATCACCTTTGTAAGACAGATATTTTAGTTTTCCTACACTAATAATTCTAAAACTGAGAATAATAAAATCAGAGAAATGATACTCTCTCCCTAAATTTGTACTGCTGGTGAACAGGAGCTCAGACTTGGGTCAATCCTTTCCAAGTCCATGGCCCTCGTTCCTTTCATATCATCATGCTGCCTTAACACCGGATGTTGAATTAAATCACATGCATTTTTATGCTGAGATCCTGTGTTAGGCGGCTTTCTCTTGCTATAATCAAATACTTGGGATAACTGATTGACAAAGAAGATTTACTTTGACTCACCGCTGTGGGGGTTCCAGTCCGTGACTGACGGTCCTTATTGCTTTGAGTCTGTGAAAAGGTAGGACAACGAGGCGGAGCAAAATTGCTTAAACTACCAGGCAGGGAGCAAGGAGAGGAGGAGAGAGCCAGGGTTCCATAACCGCCTTCTGTTGCATGCCATTTGTTGATGGAAGGCCTGCCCACCGGGCCCATTTCTTAAAGGTTCCACCATGTCTCACTGGGATGAAGCCTGTCATACACAGACCTTTGGAGAATATTGAAAATCCAAATGATAACAGAAGTTTATCACATTATAAAAATTATGTTTTTGAAAAATAGACAATGATCTGAGGAATAATCTAATAATATTGGAGTCCACTTGGGCTATTGTAAAAAATGTCATAGACTGGGTGGCTTGTAATCAACAAATACATACATCTCATGGTTCTAAAGACTGGGAAGTCCCAGATAAGTCACACATGTATAATCCACCCATCCAGACCAGGCCCCTTCTTTTACCACTACATAGAATCCATAGGTAATCTACAACCTCCAAGTACATGAGACTTTTGGGGACATTCCAGGTCCAAAATATTACAGATATTAATTCCATTCATGCCCTTGTAATCATCCCCCCAAATTCTATACTTCCTTGGGGATTTGGGCTTCAAAATGAACACTAAGGGCATACAAACATTTAGACTTAGCAAATAATGTTCAGTAAAAACAGCAGAATATGAAATTAAGTACATCCTAATTCTAATTCTATAAAATATATGTATGTTGAACTTAGACAGTCCAGGTATATTTGTGAGTAGCCACTGAGTTGGTGGGTAACACAGCTATAATTTTTCTGCTCGGATGTAATAAGCTTCTTAGGAAAAATCTCTTCCTAGAAGAAGTGAGGACTGGGCATCTAACCTAATAGCCTACCTCCTATTGAGCAGGGGGAGCCGTAACATGCAGGGATGCCCGGGGCCCACGGTAGGCTGCCTTTTCTGGGACAGCTTCATGAACGGTTGTGACACAAGGCAGATGGAGGGGTTTTGAAATCAAGCTGCTCTAGCTCAGTGGATCTGGGCATCTGTGCTCACGGCAGCCTCCATGGTGCACTAAAAATTGCTCCTCCTCCCATCCAACAGTAGAAGCTGGAAAAGCTGGAGAAGTGGGCAGTACTCTAGATCTCTAGTGTTGTGGTTTGGATCTAGACTGTCTCCCAAAGGTCTCATGTATTTGGGTGATGTAGATTATCTATGGAACCATGTGCTGTTACGAGATGGGGACCTGGTCTGGAGAGGGGGATTATGGACGTGTGGTGGATTATAGGCATGTGGTAGAAGACCCACATTATACGTATGTGATGGAAGTACGTGGTAGATTATAGATTACAGTGGATTAGGGACTTAAACGTGGAAGAGGCAGAACGCTGAGGCTGGACCCGTAAAGGGTGGATCACGGGTTCAGGACCTGGAAGGATGTATGCTGTTTCCTCCCTCTCTTCCTGGACTTGGCTTTCTGTTTGCAGTGCCATAAGGAACTGCCTCCACCTCTGCGTCCACTTTTGTACTCCATGTACGTCCACCGCTGCCAGCTGCCCATGAGTAGACGGAGGCCTTCTGAAACAGTGGGCTAAAATGAACGTTTCCTCCCCTGAGTTGTGCATGTTGGGGATTTTGTCATGGAGACAAAAGAGTGACTAAGAACAGCTAGGAGTTCCTAAGATTCCTAAGAACAGCTCCTGGAAGACTGCAGAGGTGACCTAGCAGAGAAGCGGCTCTCTCTGAGCCAGCTCTGGCAACCTTGGGTTCAACTCAGGAATGGGGACTCTGTGATCAGCAAGCGGCCCTTGCTGTGGCTGTCTCTAGACCGAGGGGTCCCCAGCCTCTGGGCTGCAGGCTGGGACTGGTCTGTGGCCTTGGAAGGACTGGGCCACCAGGACAGGTGAGCTGATCAGAAGCTGAGCAGCAAGTGAAGCTCCGCCCCTGTCAGCTCCCATCGTTGGTCCTAGTGCCCGCTGATCTGACAGGGGGCGGAGCTTCCCTCTCTTCACACCTCCCCACTTCCTCTATTTGCTGTTACAAAACAGTCCTGCAGCAACTTACCGCAAAAAAATGTATCCTCCCGGACACACACCCTCCATTCATGGAAGAATTGTTTTCAAGTAAACCAATTCCTGGTGTCAAAAAGATATGGAGCCACCCGTAGACACTCCAGGACCTGCAGAATGAAAGAATACTGATATAGAAGTTCCTGCACTACCAAAACTTTCTTGACTCTGAAGAAGTCAGTCATGGAGGTGCCCTTGGCCTCATTTCTAAATGTCATGTGAATGTTTCTAATTGATAGAATCAAGTTCATACGTGGAATCTTAACATGTATGGAAAATACCATACGGAAATTCAGTATTTTGTAAAATCAACATGCATTAATAAAAGTAAATTTTTTAAAATATATGACTCTAGGAAATTTTGAGCTCTCCAGCTTACATAATACAGAAATACATCAGAAAGAAGGAAAGAATAAAAATTAGAATGAATCAATTCATATGTTCTTATGCTCCCATTTGTACTTCTTGAAGGTAGGAGTCCTTTCTTTCCATATTTTCATAACTCTTACAAAGTGCAGGCATGTAACATTGGATAAATACCACTTAACTGGGTAAGAAAGTCTTTCATATGTGGGATATTCAGGTGGGCTCTAAGATTTATGATATTTCACAGTGATTTGATGTAGTCCTTGGTTTATTGGAAACTGTGCAAAGGATCTTTGAAAAACTCCGGAGGTTTTGGTGGCTTATGCTAAAGTTCGGCCACAGTTAACGCCCTTTTAAGTCTGTTCTTTTTCTTGAACAAAGCAGTACATCTTCTTTAATTTTTATTAATTGGTAATATTCATTTTAGTTTGGATTTCTGCTAACCTTACATTTCTTCTTGAGTTTAACAGGCAGCAAAATATCATAAGATACCATATTTTAATGATTATATGCCTGATTTAAGTATAATAAAAAATAAAAAATCAGATTGATGTATCTCCCAATGTCCTATCTCATTACTGTTTGGGGGTTCGTCCTAATACTGCACTACACTCGGGGTGCAGGGGCACAGCCAAGGGAGGCAATGCCCCACCCAGCATTGCTGAAGTGGGAGGAAAAGAGGTGGCCCTCCTTTGCATGCACCGGATCCTTAGTAAACGGAATAGGGACTAAAAATCAGCCACCGAGGACTTAAATGGAGAGGCCATGTACAAGAGCGGCAAGAATGGCTGGGGCCCCTCCTGAGTAATTGCTTGTGTTCAGAAGCGATGGCTGCAGTATGTGTCCAGAAGAAATAGATTCGTCTTGGTAACACCGATGACTGATTGAGAGGCAGAGGGTGTCAGGGCAGCTGCCCAGGGACACTGCGGCTCCTGCTCGGTTTCCGAGTTCGTGTCTTTGACTTCAGCTTGGCATAGTCTGAAGATCCGCGGATATCCTGCCAGTTAGTTCCTCTTGCCCCAAATGTGGCCAGTTCCCTTTCCCAACTGCAGCGACGTCATGTGATAGGAGGGAGACCGGAAGTGCCTCTGCCGCCCCCCCACCTCAAGCAACCTTCAGTTTGAGTATCTTATACACAGTTACACAGCATGCGTAAAATCAACTAGCAGGGCAGGGAAGCATGAGTGTTTCCATTTTGCCAAAGTTCAAAAGTGCAAAAGCTTTATGATAGGAAATAATTAGTAAGGTGAATAATAACTATCGTCTTTGTAGAAGACCTCCTGTTGTATCCAAGCCAAAAATGAAAAAACATCACCAGTTTTCATGGCTAATGTTACCCAGCATGGACTGTAAGGATCACTGGTCATTCCCTCTGCCAGAGAGGGCCACTCTAGAGGGAACTAATGCTATGCCAGCAATTAAACTTAGAAAAATTGGCTTCGGTGACCTAGTCCACCTTTTGGCTCAGTAAGTTTACTGGCTCTTTCACATTGTAATGAGAAGCAAGTAGTCCTCTCAGTCTCCAGGTCCTACACAGACATGGAAAGTACAGGGCGCAGTAGAGGTGACTTAGGATAGACAAGGGACAGCACAGGGCACAGCAGATACAACTTAGATAGGGGATGGATGGTAGAAACACGGAGAAGGGCACTGACTGCATGGGAGTGTGTAGAGGGAAGTGGATCAGGGGACATCCAGTGGGGAGCTGCATCTTAGAGAACATAGGGCTCCTCCGGAGTGAGGTAGGGGAAGCAGCAGGGCCTTGTAAAAAGGCAAAATGTATAAAACATTGTAGCATTTAGATATTTTTTAGTAGTAGTGGAGATTGAACCTAGGGCTTTTGCACTGATCTATAAAACTTCCCTAGCCTTTTCTTGTTTTTTATTTTGAGACAAGCTCAAACCAAGCGTGACTAGAACTTGCAATCCTCCTGCCTCAGCCTCTAAGAGAGCTAGGATTATAGGAGTGTACCACCACATCCAGCTGGCATACAGATTTGAAGACAGGGGCCAGCGGGAATACATCTGGAGAATACTAAAGACCTTTATTATATTATAGGAAGTTTCGACATCTGGCTGGATGTGATGAAATAGGGATAAGTTTGAGGTTCTGGAAAGCTAACCATGAGGCCGGAAGAAGAAATGGGTTAGGAGTGAAGGGCAGGGATGGGTGTAGGGATGGGACATTTGCAGTAATCTGAGTCGGGATGAAGTGTGGCAGTCAAACCTGATTGGCTTCAGAGTCACCAGAGGGATTAGTGAAGCACATTCCTGGGTGTGGCTGGGTGGGTCACGGAGGCATGACCTTGAAGGTTATGTCTGGTTCTTACCCCTTTCCTCTCTGGGGGTGTTTCCCTGGGCTCCGCTTCCCGGCCACGCGGAAGTAAGCAGCTTTACTCCACCATGCCTCTCTGCCATGACAGTCAGCCTACCATGACAAAATCATCTGAAACTGTAAACAAAGTAAACCTCTCCTTGGACTGTAAGTAGAAGGTCCTGGGTCCCAACAATGGGAAACGTGGTCAGTACTGTGGGTGCCAGTTCTCTGGGCAGCCACAGTGTGGGCCAGTTCTCTGCCACAGTATGGCAGACAAACAGGAACTGAGGGGGAAAGATACTAACTGAGTGCCGTCCATAGTCACGTAAATGCAGAGGCAGAGGCGGGAAGAGCCAAGGGAGATCCTGAGGTTTGAGGCCTAAATGACAGAACTGTCACAGGGGCACTCGCAGAAGAGCCCACAGAAAGAGACAGGGTCTCGCTCTGTGGTCCAGGCTGGTCCTGGATTCACTTCAGACGGCAATCCTCCTGTCTCAGCCTCCCGAGTGCTGGGATTACAGGCATGCGCCACCACGCCCAGCTTATGTGGTGCTGGGGAATGGAACTTGGGTGCTTAGCGCTTGCTCAAGCGCTTTAACCGCTGAGCCATTCCTCCAGCCCTGTGTAAGCTTCTTAAAACCATAGTGGGCGCTGTGTAAAGATACTAGTTAATGGGTTTTTTGTTGTTACTGTCATGGCTGTAGACGAGATGTTCCTGTTCTTTATTTTCATTGCCTGTTGCCTTCTTCTCTCCTCACCACTCATCGGGCATGAAAATCTCAGTTGTCAAGGTTTTTAAAAGATTTCACATGTACACAATTACGCATTTGGGCTCTTTTTTTGTCTTTCTTAAGTGCATAGCCTGAGATGCACTATGCTTATTGCTAACTGCCAGATGCCCTAGAAAATGCTGCAAACTGACCTAAAGTACTTTTGTCCCTCAAAGCACCCGATGAGCACCTCAGCCCAGGGCACAGCAAGGGCTCCCTGTGCCAGTTACTGGCCCCACTGGTGCTTTCGCAAAACGATTCCTCCTATCATCACTTCACTATAGAGTTCATAAATGTTTCTTGCACGAATTTTGAAATTAGAAAAAGGTGTAAAGAGAGTAGAGAGTGTGTGTAATGACGACGGGACCGCAATGTGCCTGTTCAATTCTCATCTGTTTTTCTTGGACATGTCTTCCTGGTGGACGTGTTGAACAGTGGCCCTCCGTCCCATCCTCTGCTGCCGGGCTTTTGACTTTTCCTCTGCGGATCCATGCCGGTGACTGGAGACACTTGGCTACCAGTGGGACCACTGGGTTTCAGCAAGTCATCAGGCTGTGAGTGAATGCAGTGTTTGTTCAAGGGTCCTGCCTGAACTCCAGCTGCCGCTCGCCCGGATGGTGTCGGGTCTTCACTGCAGCTTCAATGGGATTGGATTCGGTACCCGTTAGTTTTCTGACCTTCGGTGGAGGCTGCACGCACCAGCAAATCAGGAGGGCTGCTTTTAAGTGAAGGGAGCCCTGCAGTGTGGGCTCTGTAAATCATCCCAACCAGGAGGGTGAGCTCAGTGGAGATCAAAGTCTGGGAGAGGGAAGAGCTGTCCCTGATCCTCCTCTGCATCCACCCACAGCGCCTTTCCAGGTGCAGAGCCCAGGACACCACCACCAGGGCATTTCTCTGTAGCAGAATCTCCGTCTGTCTCTGAGACCAGGTGCGCTAACTGAGCACCTTAGCTCCACCGAACCTAAGCGTTGCAGTCACGTTCGTCCATTTTCCATGGAGGAAATTGAGCGGCACTCACTGGCAAAGGCCATTTCGACATTCTGATCAAAGATAAAAGTGGGGATGCAAACATTGGTTTACTGCTAAAATGCGCATCAGATGTAAAAGCGAAACGTACGTTTCTAAGGACCTATATAGCCCGAACTGGGTGAAGATGTTAGAGTTAGGATCCCGGAGGAAGGGGGTCAGTGCGCCTGCGCCTCGACCCAGAGGAAATGCAGATACACTGACTCCAACAGTATCCAAAACCCTAATTGCTGCCGATTTGAATTTATACCCATACATGACCTTTCTACAGGGGTGCTCTGGCATGATTGTTGGGACCTTGTAACAAATACCTAGGGCCATTTAATGGTGGAATGACATATCTCTGATATGCAAATTTTTACAGCACAGCAATTAAGCAGTTTAGAATTTTATGACAGTGTTTGGGCTTTCTAAGACAACAAAAAAGGGGCCCAATAAAGGGCTGTGATGGATGGGCTAATCCCCACTGGAAATATACCATGCAATGCTGTGGAGGCAATACATCATGGGAGCCTTGCGGTGATTGGCTGTTGACCTCCATCCCCAGCCTCCCCCCCGGCCCAGGCCAGCCTCGGTGCCTGCCCCTCCTCACAGCCCAGGGCTGAAAGCTGAGCGGCAGCCCCGTGGTTGGGACGTGAGTCTGGGGTACAGATGGGAAAGTTGGGGCCCAGCAATCTGCCGTGTGCACAGAATGCAGAGCAAGGGGCTTGCAGAGAGGCAGCCTGTCAGCAGGGGACAGAACTGGGGCCCATATGCTGCTCTTCTCCCTTCTGTCGCCGAGTCTGCGGCCTCATCCTTCTGTCAGGGGACACTTTAATGAAGAACATGTTTTAAACAGTTTTGTTTACCTAGCAACAGCTTTTCTAAGAGGGGGTCTTAATTAGTCACCTTACACCACTTTTGGTTTGGGTATTTTCTTGCTTGTTCACTCATCTGGAAGAATCTCTCTCTTGCTCATTCCTCACACACACACACATGCCGCCCCACCCCCCTACCCCGAGCCTCTTGTTACTGTTTCCATGAAGAAGTGCGTCTGCATTACAAAACTAGTTTTAATCGCTACGTGCCATTTTTCTTTCTTTCAAGCATACTTTAATACCACAATTAGCTTTGAAGGGTAGATTTTCTCCACTTGTCAGAGGCAGCTCTCCTTTGTGGAGCTTTTTAATAGGATCTGCATTTTAAAATGAACTTCCATTTGGTGATTTTTTTTCCATAAATTTGTACCACTGGTTGCAGGCATTTCCACGTTAAAGGAGCAGATTTGGGACTGATTTAACAGTTTGCTCCATTAGGACAGAAAACATGGAAAAATCTTATTTTAATTTTTATCTATTATACTATCGCATTTCTTTTCCAATTTGATCCACAGCACCGTGAAAACAGAGGAGCTTCCTGCTATTTTTGACTCACTTATGCCTCTAGTTCTCTTTAATTAGTAGAAAGCCTTTTGAATATTAACTCATAAATTTGTATATATTAAAAATCATCCTAAATTTAAGAACTCTAGCATTTAAAATATTTCATTGGAAGTGAATTAAACCAATTACAAAACAGCATCATCCAAAATGTGGAGAGTGAATTGCTTTTCTTTTTCTTTCATTCTTCCTTCCTTCCTTCCTTCCTTTCTCTTTTTTCCTCTATTTTTTGCTGGCAATAAATTTTTCAGAGTGGTTTAACAACTAAAAGACAATTTGACAAAATGTGTTTAATCATTAACTCTCATTAGACAATAGCTGTCATAAAAACCCAATGGCACTGGCTAATTCCTGAAGGGCTACCCCCGCTTTTACATTATTGAACCAGATTCTGCCTTATTGTAAAAGAATAACAACCCTTTCAAGCCAGAAGATGTTTCTATTAGAAACTGGGATCAGTTTAAGCCATGGAAGTATCCACTGTTTCACATTAGTAGGCTTCATGCTTATTTCCACCAAGGATGGTGGTGGAGGCGGGTAACACGGATCAGATCTCTTAGAATAAATAGTATACTTGTGTTGGTAACCGAATTTGTGTTTTTACTAAGCCAATAACGATTTTTAGTTACTCATTTCTTTTCTTTATACAGTTACAGATAGTTCTGCATTACATTATTGCTAAGCTAAGTTTTTAGAATTCTAAAGATGAATTTTCTTGTAGCCAACTGATTTTTTAAATTTTTAATTAAAATTTCATTTTTGGAAGGGTTTTAGTTTGATAGAAAAATTGTGCGGGAAGTATGGAGCTCCCATTTACTCCCTCACTGCCCTCCACGATTACCCTGTTATTCATATCTTGCATTCTTGTAGGATATTTGGAACAAATGATGGACCAATATTGATATATTATTATCAACTAAAATGCACAGTTTACATTAGGACTTAAATTTTGTGTTGAACACTCTATAAGCTTGAACAAATGTATGAATGCCTGTGTCTACCAACATGAAGCCACACAGAACCCTTTCAGTGCCTTCAGTAACCCCTATAATCTCCTTAGTTGTTCTTCCCTCCATTCCCAGCTCCAGATCTTTTTGCAGTCTCTACAGCTTTGACTTTCCCTCCAAAATGCCTGAGCATTTTTGTACACATATATACCAAATCAACATTACAATTCCTTCTCATTTTGGCCCACCCATACCCTCTCCATCCCCCCTCACTCATGCTGCCACACTCATTGGTGCTATAGAATGTCTCTATTTTGGGTTTCCCAAATCAGAGAAATCATGTAATATTTAACATATTTAATCTTCTGTGTCTGACTCACATCACGACTCAAATCACCACTCGTTAGCTCAGCTTCCCACCACCCCTAGAATGGGCTCAGTGGCCCTATCTTGATGCCTCTTCTCTGGGTCCAGCAGAGCCCTTTATTGGGATGACTTGGCAAAAGTTACTCTTTTTTGGGGGGTATCTTACTATATCTTTGTTGAGGTTCTTTAATGTGGCCTTGACCACAAGTCCACATAAGAAAAGAACTATAACAATGGAATTAAAAAGGCTAGAGAATGTGATAAAGGAAAAAGAGAGAATTTTCAAATTCCTTAGCTGAGTACTGAAAAATAAATGTGTGTAGATTCAAAAGATAAGGAAGTTATCATTGTGTCTATCAATTTTCTTAGGCTAAACTTACATCAAAGTCTAAATAAGTGAATTGCTACATTAAATAAAATTAAGTCTATGTCAAATCACCACATTAAGTGAACGTAAGTCTACATCACAGAAGTACATTACACATTGAGCAATGGATGCAACGGCATACTTAGTTGTTTCAGAATATTTTTAAGAGCTCTTTGCCAACAAGAAGCAGGAAAAAAAGAGTAAGATCATCATTGCACATTTAGTCACAGAGCGAGAAATTGCAGAGTGACATTTAAGAGTCACAGGTTGAACTAATAGCTGACTAAGTTCTTATCCAATGAACTAAGGCTACATGATCTTCTATCTTTACCACATGTATCAGTTTGGGTTCTTAGAAAAGGCAGAATTTATAGAAATTATGACAAGAAGGATTTATTTGGAAGGCTTACAGGACTGAGGACAGGGGTAGTCCAAGATGCCAGCCTGCATGTGGGAGATCAGAGGGTCTGATGGCTTCTCTGCTGCAAGGTCGAACACCCGTCTGGGACTGCAGGACAGCCAGTGAGAATCTGCTGCGGATCTTGGTTGTTTGAAGAACAATGGTGAAGACCAGAGACTGAAGATTGGATATTGAAGATTGGATACGGCAGAAAGCTCTAAGTCAAGATAAGAGAGAATCTGTGAGAAAGATCTAAGGTGTGTAGCAAGTCAGCGTCTGTCAAAAATTGTGAAGGTGAGGGCTTTCCCAGAGGAAAACGCTGTCACAATCTTTCTTTTTCTTTCCTTTTATATAGTTCAAATTCCCACATCCAGATGGGTGCTCTTCTCTCATTCACCGGCCCACAAATCACTCAAACTCTAATCCAGGCTGGTTCCTAATGGCCTAATCTAGGCAGGGTTCCTAAATTCTAATTCAGGGCTGATTCCTGATTGCCTCAAGGTGACGTAACATCTCCAATGGTCACACCACTCAACGACAGCTTCAGGAAAAGGACCCCAAGAACCACTTATTTACCAAGTCTTACTCTTTTTAAAACAAAAAATATCCCAAACCAAAACCATTGCCTTCTGTGACTCCAACCCCAACTGAATATAAACACATCATACACATCGAAAAACTTTCACAGTTTAAGATTTTGTATCAAACCCCATGTTGATTATAATTATTATGTTTTGAAAACTAATATACAAAAAAGCAATAAGGCTGAGGATGTAGCTCAGTGGGACAGTGCTTGCCTGGCATGCACAAGGCCCTGGGTTCAATCCCTGGTTCCAAAACAAAACAAAACAAAACAAAAGTCCTCAAAAAAAGGCCAACAACAAGAAAGTAATAATTACAGGGGGGAAGATCCACAGATCTTATGAAAAAGCTGGTACTGTTTTAATGGGATACAATTTAAATAATTTATGTCTACTTTTGGTTAAACTTTCTCTTTAGATGTTTCCTTTCCTCTGCTACTCAGTGTGGCTTGTCTCTCTGTCCCTCAAGATTCCTTCAATATTTTTTGCAATGCTCATGTAGATATCGTGTTTGAACTGGATATTTGATTTGTTTACTTGCCTCCTTACTTCCTTCCCTATGAATTCCGCTATTTCAGGGCCCATTTCTGGGGTCTCAGGCATCCATCTCTGGGGGTGTCCTGTTGCCTTATCTTCTTCCCATGTTTCTGTTGTTGAGAGCCTTCACTTTTAAGGCCTAGCCAAGAGGTTTCTTTGAATGGTTCTGAGGGTGTGTGATGGGGGGCTTGAAAGTCCTCTGAATTCTGCGCTTGGAGTAGGCAGCGAGGGAGGACCTAAGAGTCTGATGCCCTTTGAAGTGTCTTGTTCATCCCCACCCCCTTGAAAAGCTTTCCCGCCTCTCTTGGCGTCCCTACCCTGAGGGCGGGGTTCTCTGCTCATGGAGATGTTCCTACTTCACCGGAGCCATTCAAACGTTCGGCAACCTTTCTCACCTCTCTGTACCTGTCTCTTGTGCCAGTTTTTCCCAGGCAGTGTTTAAGAGTGATCCCAAATGCCTGATGTCTGCATCTGAGCTTTCCTTTACTCTGATCAGTTCAGTCTTATGCCCTTTCTAAGACAGCCCTTGATTGCATCATTGCCTGTTAGGGCTGCCGAGCACTGCTTCTGATCTGGGCTCTGGGAGGCCTTTTCCAGGGGAAGCTCACTTTGCATTTGTAGTATGCACTACCCACACGCTCATTTTTTTGGAGTCTTGGGCTACCAGCTGCTGTCAATTTTCACTTTTCCTGGATCCACGCTTACCTCAGTCTGAGATCTGAGGTTCTGGGCAGGCTTTCCTTCTTCTGCAGATTCTGGTGGCTCCAGGCCATGGACAGTCCACCGGGATCTGCTTCTTGGGATGCTAATTACCTCTAATTCCAATGTGTTTTGGGGGTTTCTGGATTTCCCATGGCTTCCTTTCAGTTATTGAGGACCACGTCTCTGTCCTATCTGCATTGAACAAGCTGGGGTTTTTTGTTTGTTTGTTTGTTTGTTTTGTTTTTTACTATATTCTCAACTTTTTAAGTGGGTCCATAAGGAGAAATTGTGCAGCTCTGTTATGTGGCCACCATCTTGACCAGAAGTTCCCTAAAGAAAAATTTGAATAATTTGTTCATTATAAAAATTTGTCCTCAACTGCCAGAGCAATTAGGCAAAAGAGTAAAATAAAGGGAATACGTATGAGAAAGGAAAGAGTCAAACTATCCTTATTTTCAGATGATATGACCATCTATGTAGAAGACCCCCAAAAACTCCACCGTGAAACTCTTAAAAATAATAAGCAAATTCAGCCAAATTGCAGAATACAAAATCAATACTAAAAACTCAATAGCATCCCTCTACACTAACAATGAACTCACTTAGAAAAGGCTCAGAAGAAAAATTCTGTTCTGAATAGCCCATCAAAAATTAAATACCTGGGAGTAACCTAACCAAGGAAGTGAAGGATCTCTACAAAGAAAACTGCATTATAGTGACAAAAGACATTAAAGAAGACATTAGAAAGTGGAAAGGTATCCCCAATTCTTGGTTGGGTAGAATTACTGTAGTCAAAATGATGATATTGACAAAATTGATATACAGACTCAATGCAATACCTATCAAAATACCAACAACTTTTATCATGGAACTTGAAAAAAAAATCCTTAAACTTATGGAACCAAAGGAGACCTAGATTAGCCAAAGCAATCCTGAGTAACAAGACAAAGGTGGGTGGCATTACAATTCTAGACATCAAGTTATATTACAAAGCAACATTTATAAAAACTATACCGTACTGTCACAAAAACAGACTGGTCATCCAATGGAACAGAACTGAGGATACGGAGAGAAACTCAAGGAAGCTCAGATACCTGATCTTTGATAGAGGAGCCAAAAGCACACACTGGGAGAAGGACGGCCTCTTCAAAAAGTGGCGTTGGGAAAATTGGCTGTCTACATGCAGAAGAATGAATCTAAACACACACCTGTCGCCATGCACCAAAATTAAATCAAAGTGGATCAAAGAGCTAGATATTAAAACTGAAACACTGAACCTTCTAGAAGACAAATTAGAGAATAGAAGACAAAATGAGAATGAAAAAAATTTAAAAGATGTAGGTATAGGAAAGGATTTTCTTAATAAGACACTCAATGCAAACCAAATAGCCCCCAGAATCAACAAATAGGATTATATCAAATTAAAAAGTTTCTGCACAGCAAAGAAAATTATCAACAGAGTGAAGAGAGAAACAACAGAATGGAAAAATTTTTTCATAACCAATACCTCATATAGGAGGCTAACAACTAGAATAGACAAGAAACAGTAGAAAGAAATACCCATCAGATTCAGATACCTGATTTTTAAAAATGTGCAACAGAAATGAACAGGCAATTCTCAGATGAAGAAGCTCAAATAGCCAGTAAGTACGTGGAACAATGTTCAATGTCCTTAGACATTAAGGAAATGCAAATCAAAACATCTCTAAGGTATCATCTAGCCCCAGTGAGAATGCCATATATCAAGAATTAGAACAGCAAGCAATGCTGGCAAGGCTGTGGAGAAAAAGAAACCCCCTTGCATTGCTGGTGGGATTGCAAACTGTTGTAACCATCATGGAAGGCAGTATGAAAATTCCTCAAAATCTTGAACATAAATATTCTCCTGGACCCAGTGGCATCTCTTCTCGGAATCTTTTCAGAAGAGTTAAAAGCATCATGTAAAAGAGATATGTACATACATGTTCATGGTAGCACAACTAACAATAGATAAAATGTGGAAGACATCAAAATACCCACCAACAGATCAATGGATACATAAATTGTGGTGTATGTACACAACAGAGTAATAGTCATCTATAAGGAAAGGTGGTTTTGTGGCTTTTGTAGGTAATTGAATGCACCTTGAGATCATCATGCTCAGTGAAATGAGTCAGATGCAGAAGGGTAAATATGGAATGGTCTTTCTAATACGAGAAACCCAGAGTACAGTCACTTCATAGAACTAAGTGGGGAGATGGTGGAAGATAGGAAGGAGGAGGAGGAGGGCATGGGAGGGTCAGAAAGGGAGAGGGAAGGGTTTGTAACTTTGACACAATATATGCATGCATAAACTATACTAGTCCAGTGTAAATGTCATGTTTGCATATATACATATCATAAAAAGGGAAAGATTTGTCCCCAATTTTTTGATAAGTAGCAAAATATGCACTATGATTATTATGTAAAAGCTACATAAAGCATTAAGTGAAAGAAAAGGAAAACTTCAACATTTTTTTCACCAGGGAGGATGTTTATTGAGGTCTACAGTTGACCAAGAAATGTCATATCATCCCACAGAACATGACCAATGGGAAAAGACAAAAATGTGTGTGTGTGTGTGTGTGTGTGTGTGTGTGTGTGTGTGTGTGTGTGTACATTAGAGAGTATTGAGCAAAAGAAAACTTAATGCTAACTGTGAGAAAAATTCCATGGATTCTGTATCAAGAAAGAGCACACAGAGACTGGGAGCATAGCACAGTGGTTAGAGTGCCTGCCTGCCTAGAATGAGCAAGGCCCTGGGTTTGGTCCCTCTGCATCACATAAAAATTATACAGGCATGATGACACATTTCTTAAATCCCAGCATCATTTGGGAGGCTAAGGCAAGGATTGCCATGAGTTTGAGGCTTGCATGGGCTAAATAGTGAGTCTAGGACAAGCCTGGACTGGAGAATGAGACCTGTCTCAAAAAAAAGAGGAAAAGTGAAAGAGAGAGAGACGAGGGGAGAGAGAGGAAGAAAGGAAGATAGAAGAATAAGGACAGCACGACTGGGCGTTGATGCATGCCAGTACTCCAAGCTACTCTGGAAGCTAAGTCAGAAGCAGCTCAAGTTTAGCCAGCATAGGCAACTCTGTAAGACTCTGTCTCCATAACAATAAAAGCCAAGGATGTAGCTCAACGATAGGGCACCCTTGAGTTCAATTTCCTGTACAAAAAAAAAAAAAAAAAAAAGGTGCTAGACTCAGCAAGTCACCTGAGCAGACTTTTGAAGACTCACCAGGAGGATGCCTCTAAATTACATATTCTAGGACAAGGAGGTATCAATCAGCATAAAGAAGGAACAGAACAGATACTTACATGTTTGATACTTACATGCTTCTCTCAATATCACATGGTGTACAGCTGGGCACAGGGGAGAAAAGGGATGAAGTTGTATAAAAGAAGAGTCATCAGGATCAAATGGAGGAGGACTTCCAGACAAGATGGCAGCTGAGTAACAGATCTGCTTAATGGCTCCTACAGGCTCATTCAAAAAGTTGAGATATAGTTAAAAATTGCCTGCTCAGCTTAAGTAGGACAGGGAGAAGAGCTTCAGAAATTAAAAGGTGGTCACAGGATGGTTGGAAACTCTGTAAACATGGTAGAAGCTGAAGAAAATACCAGTTCAGAAAGCTGCCGCAGGCTGCCTGTGAAGGACTGTAAGCTGCTGGTGTCCTCAGAAGGAGGTAAGCATGGAAACAGAGACCAAGGTAAGCATGAATCCAGGAGACATGGGAATTCACAGCAGCCGGGAGCCCCAGCCTCCAGAAAGAAACCTGCATGTAGTATAAATCGCTACTGCCCTACTTATCTCTTGAAAAGGCCTTCTAGAGCTTAGACCAGCATGGAAGAAACAGATCTCAGCAGCTGTTCTAGGCAGTAACATAGGCAGGAGCCATTTGGAAAAGAGCCTGAGTCTGAACTGATTAGGGTAAAAGAAGCCACAGATGAGCCACACATCAGGATTTTGGGGACACTTAATATGTGCCTAGGAAGAAACTGGCACCAGAGTTGCAGACAGGAGAGAAAACCTTTCAGCTTCCTGAATAGCTCAGGTGGTAGTGGGAGCACTTCAGAGGGCAGAGAGCCCCACACTCAGGGGAGGTAAGCCAGGAGAGATTAAAGAGCTTTGCTGAGTGTACTGGGTGTGAACAAGATACCTGAGAGGCAATTAGACTGTTAGGTACCCCCTCAACTGCCTACTCCCAGTAGAGAACTCAGAGGAATTCTGGCTCTTCCCACACATTCTCATACATGTTCAAAGAAACCTCTCAGCCAGGCCATTAAAATGAAGTTCATTGACAACATAATCACGGGGTTACAAGGCAGAAGACAAAAATAAAAAGTTGTCCGAGGTAAATAAAACAATGCAATGTATGAAGGAATATTTTGACAGAGAAGTGGAAAATCTAAACAGAAACCAGCGGAAGTTCAGCATATGAAAAATTCATATGCAGGGACAGAATTTCAGACATTGAATACAAAGCTAAGAAAACAAATGCTATAATTAGGCACAACACCAAAATTAGAAGTGAGTGAAGTAGCTGGATGCAAAAGCTAACGGATGGCTCAAAGAGAACTAACACCAATCAAAAAGCACAGATCGATGGAGTGGATCAAAAAAAAAAAAAACTCAACCATTTGTTGTCTGCACGAGACAAAGTTCATCCACAAACAGGCGCACAGAGTGAAGGTAAAAAAAAAAAAAGAGGGAAACTAATACTCTATGATAGCGGAGCCCGAAACAAGGAGGAGTAGCTACGCTATTCTCAGACACTTCAGCCTTCAAATCAAAGCTGATCAGAAGAGACAGAGATGGACAAGATATGCTGGTAAAAGAAATGACCCGACAAGAAGAACTCATAATTATAACATATGTGCACGTAACGTAGGTACACCCACCCACATACAACAGAAACTTCTAGATTTGAAGGGCCAGCATGCTAGGGGTCTTCAAAATCCTACTCTATCACAAACAGGTCAACCAGACCCCCCACCCCCCGCCAAAAAAAAAAAAAAAAAAAAGAACATCAGAGCTGAATCACACCACGGAGCAAATGGACTTAGCAGATATCTATAGTGTTCTACCCGACACCAACGGAATATACCTTTTTCTCGGCAGCAAATGAGACTTTCCAAAATAGACCATATCCTTGGCCTTTGTGATGAATAAATACGGAGAAGATACGATAGTTCCAACACAGGTACACGGGTTAGAAGTGATTCCATCACCCCAGAAGTGAAACTTACCCCTTCATCCCAGAAGTGAAACTTCCCCCTTTGGAAAAGACAAAGAGAACTCCAAATTTAACCCAACGCAAGAGGCCAAGCGCAGTGGGAACCCTGCGCAGCTGGAGTCGGAAGCTGACTGTGGAGCCACCTCGCGTGGTGGGTTTGCTTCAGAAGTGAGTGCAGACTGAAGGACTCCAGCAAGGAGCCCCGCAGGTGGGCAGCACACCAGCTCCTAGGGGTCTGAGACCACAAGAATGAGCTCAAGGAAGGGGTAGTACCTGGGGGAACTGTGAGCGTAACAAGTGCCCACCTTCAAGGAAGGTGCCCTAGGACTAACACCAGTTTTACCATGCTCCCTAGTCACTCCCCAACTGGCATTTAGAAGCAGGGTGACCGGTGTTACGCAGTTCAATGCCAATGCTACTGGATAACCAGAGGAATAGGAAGGTGTCACTCACTAATCAAAACAAAACCAAAAAAACTAAAGAATGTGATTGCATCTTTGGTACCCCAAGCGGATAAAGAGAACCACACTAAAATCTACAACAGGTTCCAGCTTGGCCTCTCGTTGGGGACTGCCCTGTGCACACGAAGAGCACATTACCTCTGTCATCCTCTACAAAACTGGCACTTCTGAGGACAGGGAAGCAAAGTGCATTGATTGCTCAGTCAGATCAGACTGAGGGTCAAATTGAATTTCCGTATCATGCACAGCAAAAGTAAGTTCCTTGCTAATAATTAGCACAAATGCTTTGGTAAACATACTAAAGATGGTGAAGTCTTTTTTATAACACAGGGTTTTTTGTGTGTGTTTCTAAGGTGCACAATCCTGAAAGTCTATTTAAACACCACTAATATAAGAATCTATGCTGCAGTCAAATGCACCTTGCATGTGCGGTTGGCTTCTGTGACCTGAGGTGCTCAAGTGTGGTCACAGCTGCTTATTCTATTGTCATTTCAGTTGAGTCGTGTGCTTCGCTGCTACTCCAGAAGCTGAGCTATTGTTTGTGTCTATCCGACTGGCCGAGCACTTTCTATTGACAGCTCTGCCGAGGATTTGTTATTTAAAATCAACATCAGTGAGTATCACAGACTCAGAGGACAATCCCAGAGGAGAATGTTTTAAGGAAACGCTGCCCACTGACGCTCGGGGCACAGACATCAGGACGTGAGAAATCCCCAGCAAGGCGAAAGCATTGTAATTGGAGACTTTGTATTTTATTTCTGGCTGCCTTTCTTATGTACAATATGGGGTACAATTTATCAAGGGATTTTTTTAGCGTATAGCAGATAACCTATTGAATGAACACTTCTCATTTTCTCCATTGATGGATAACTAGCATTCACCAGCAACCCTTCTCATGTGTGTGTGAGATATGCATCTGACATGATTTTCTCTGATAAAGTATGAGTGCTTTGATTTCTCAGGCCTGCTACACCAGTCTTTCTTGCTATAATTTTTTTTGAGAAGAGCATGGAACCAACTTCCATCATTTCCAACAACACTCTATGTGTCTATGAAGCACCCTAATGTTGATACGTTTAAGCACACATTATATGACATATGTTCCTACTGGTACTCATGCAAGTCTTTTACAGTTCTAGTAGAATTCTTTCATTAGATATAGTTGTATATACTTTTCTAGTCAGGTCGGTGCTAGCTGTTCTCCATAAATGAGTTGAGATACCCAGAATTTCAGTTCCAATGACCGGAATAAGTTACACCACCAGCTCTGCTTATAGAAGACAATATCATGTCATTAACACAAAGTTATTTGTTCACCAGTTATTACTAAATGCCTCTTAGACAAAAAGTGTCATGCTAGGTATTGAAAAAACAGAGGTGAACAGCAAATATCATGGAAACATTTGACCTTTCCCCGTTGCCTGCTTATCTGTTTTTATTCAATGATGTTTTGTGTTAAGTAAACCAACAGATCCAAAACATCTTTTTAAAAATTGAAAGCTAAAAGTTGTTATAGAGGTATATGTAGTGTAATACGCATTCACGATATACTGAGAATGCAGCTGCTTATGGCGTTGATTATTTGTTGAGGAGACAGCATTGATGTGAAGAATGTGATCCTCAATTCTAGAAGTCTCAAATGGCTGCCAAATGGGCAATTATTTCACTGAACATGCCACTTGTCTCTCTGGGGGGTCCTCGCGCCTTCTATGCCTTCTGTTCCGATTTCTGCGTGTTCTCCTGCATGGCGAGCCAAGCTGGGTCAGGTGGCACAGAGTCCCCGAGGCTGGATGAGGACTCTCCCTTCCCCATATCCCCCTCCCACCTGTCTGGCTGCGTCGTGTTCCTGGCCTTCTGAGTGTTGCCACCTGCAGGCTGAGGTGGGGGAGGAGTGAAGACAGGAAAGAGCCTTTCTCGATGAGGCAGTTTTAGAGAACAAAAGCATTACAGGAGATGTTATTAAAGTAGCTTCTCGGGCTGCACCCCCCAGGGATCTTGATTTAGAGCAGACCAAAGCCTGAGGACTCGGAGGGGCGTGGCCTCTAAGCCCCGCCTCAGCTTCCAGAGCAAGGCCAGCCTGAACAACTTCTTCCCTGCTTCATTTTCCTTTGGAACCCGCAGCAGCCTTTTCAAAGAGGAGGTACTCCTCATTCCCTCACCAGTTACCTAAGAAGGAAAAGCCTCTGCCTCTCACTTTTTCTCTGCCTCCCCCTCTCTGCCGTACACACACACACACACACACACACACACACACACACACACACACACGCACACACACACACGCGCACACACCACAGATAAAGAAGAAAACCCTCCCGAAGATGAATCCCTAACAACTTCCAATCCACCATGAAGGAGCGATGACTACCGGGTCTACCTTCCATCGTCAACAGCTATAAAAGCAGTTAATGTGTATGAAACAACCATTTTTAGGGGTGAATTTACAGGCCAGCGCTGTCATCCTTGACAGCAAAAAAACTCACGAGTTGTGCTCACCTGCCCTTCTTTCTGACTAAAGGCACTTTAGACACCTGCACTGCCACTGGGCAGAGAAATACCGATTGAGGTTGGAGGCTGGTGAGGCAGGTGTGGGTTCCATGACAAAGTATCTGGAGGAGCATGACGGGAAGACAGGAAGTGCCAAGACCTGCGCAGGTGTTCTCTTAACCTCTGGGTGGAAGAAAGCTGGGAGTACATAATGGGCAACTCTGGGAGGCTGGTGGGAAAAGTTATCGGTACACGTTGAATTTCTAGAACTTCCATAGTTCGGAAAGATGCTGGATTTCCAGCCAGCCCAAATGGAGGAAATTCTCTAAACACCCTGGGCGTTGTCTGAGATTTCATCCTTATCTCTCTCCCGTGCTCAGGGGAAAACGACACAAATTCCTCACTAAAGGTGGAGAGCCACTGCGAAAGACTATGAGAAGTGGAAGCACTTGGAAATTTCCCTGCGAAGCATGGGTGCCAATTCAATCTAAACTAATTAAGGATCATTTGTGTCCACTAACATTTGTGGGATGCTCCAGTGTTTAGAAATGGCTTTTATAAAAAATGCAGTCGATGGAATTTTCACAAAAACTCACTGAATTTGCTGTCCACATCCTCACTTTACACAGGAAAGGGCTGAGTTTCACAGCTCTCTCCAACACCAAGCATTGCCAAGACTCACACAATCTTCATGTAGATGGATTAACAAGCAGAAATTACCCTCATGCATTGTCCATACTAAAACTCTGTAAGTTGAAGGGATGTTGGTCTTTTGCTCATTTTGAGATGGGAGTTATTTCCCAGGGAGAACAGCTACACTTAGGCATTGCCTGTGCTTTTCTGCTGCTGAAAAAATATGCAAAATCCTCCAACTAGGACAATATGAATAACATGTTATAAGCTCTACAGAGCTGCACATCCTTTAAAAGACAAGGTTAGGCAAGAACCCTGGATGTTAGATGGTTTTTTAAAATGTAACTACACAGTCTGGTATATTAATGGGAAATAAGTCATAATAACAAGAAAGTGAAGAAATCAAAGTCTAAGCTGAGTCCCATGTTCTTAGCTTTCTCAATCTGCTAGAGCGTTCATTTAAAAGTTTACATCTTCCAGCGGAAAAATTAATTTCTCTTTCACAAGTTCCACTCACATTTTGTTGCTAATAAAACCAAGGATGTAAATACTATTAAGTATAAAACAGCCTGCTGCATAATTGTTTCCAAGCAATTACAGATTATATCGAGCCATTCACAGAACAGAAACAGTTTTTTCCAAGACACCAGCTCCCTGTACCTTGAAATTTTATTAGTCTAAGAATTTCATGCACCATATGTTAGAATATGAGACTAACTGCAATTGAACAAACAACTTTCTGATATATAAGTGAATGATAACCTGATTTTAAATGTGTTTATCTAATGAGATAGTAACTGTAATTTACAACACATATAAAAACCCCCACTGCTACTCCTGGTGCACCTTTTGGCTAAAAAGGGTGATGCAAAGAGATATGCTAATGATGATCGTCTTGGTTTTTACCAAGTCAGTAATAAAATTTGCATTTGATATTGTGCACAGTAAACTGGGTTATTAGCCTTGAAAATGAGTCTCATAAAATTTAAATATAGGCTTAAATCATATTAACTGTCCTGTAGGTTTTCTGAGAGGCTTTAAAGCATTGTGCTGCTTCCGTAGTGTAGGGAATGCAGATGTTTGTGTGCCTTCAAGGGGGCCCCCAGAAGGGTACAAATGAGGCCTTGAGAGATATACTAGAAAAGCATCCACTACTGTGCTCCCAGCTTTGAGGATCCAGCCCCAGTCAAGTACCTATAGATCAAAGATACTGGGGAAGGTGGATGTTTCTAAGGAAACCTTCCAAGGAGTTTTTAGCTTAAGGCTTAGCCAGGCTGGCCAATCGATCCCTGCACAGAACCTGCAGCAGAGGGACTGTTTCAACAACATGACTCTGAGCACCTTTAGCTCCCATGGCTTGGTAATGCAAGACAGGTGAGAGATATCAAATGCCACTTGTAATACCGAAGAAGAAAAGATAAAAGTTACAGCTCAAAAAATGAAGGATTTAGGGGTTAACATTTCTCCATGTACTTCCAATTGCCGAGTCTTACTTCTTGGTCCAAATTAAATTGTAACCATTAGGACGTGTTTATCAAAACATGGTTATATGAGGAAGAAATGCATTTCGTTGTTGATTCCCCGACTAAGTTAGATGCCCCACCGTGGCACCCAGGCATTTGTTGCTAAGCAGTCTTGCGGGGCTCCGCCATCAATCCATGACAGAACTTAATCCTTGAGCCAAAGCCTCAGTGCACCCTTCACTGACAACTTGTCACCCACTCAAGTCCTGAAGATGCTACTGGATGTTCAGCCAATCAGACCAAATTAGTCTCCCAAAGGGTCCGGTGAACTCTACTTCTAATGCCAAGTCTCTCATCAGGAGATTGACAACATTTGTTATTTTAAGATTTCCTACCCAGGCAAATGAATGTAGCAAGCTTTATATAACCTCTTTCCTTGATCACCACCCAAGTCTGAGTAGATCCTGCTGAGTAGATCCCCTTCCTCTCTCCTGAATCTGCTTCTTTCTCTCTATTTAATCTCTCGGTCTTATTCTGCCTCAGGAACTCTTGCTTCATAGGTAATTGGTTGAAAAATATCCTTGAATTGTTACCTGACCTATTGATGTCCCTTAAGGTACAGCCACAAGATCTCTCTCCTGTTTTCTGAGTCTATGGGCTATTCCTTGAATGCCAACTTTGGCCCATCATCTTGAAAGAACACTGGCTCACCCAGAGGATAATACTGCCCATGAATCCCTCCAGGACAAGCTGCCTGTTTCTCCCAAATTCACCTGCTGCAAGAGAGATAGAAGGCTGGTCTTAGCTCTCAGTCACTGCTGCCCCTCTAAGACAGAGAATCTCCACACTTACATGAGAATCCCTGCTCAGTCTACTCTTTCTTACTCCCCAACCCTACTACTGGAAATTGAGCCCAGGGCCTCCCACATACCGTGCAATCATCCTGGTGCTGTGCTGCATGCTCATTCCCATACATGTTTGTCTGTGTTGACTACTTTTCTTGGGACAAACTGTGAGTTTTTCAGCCTGTCTGGAATTTGTGAGGCCTCAGCCTCCCGAATTACCGGGAGTACAGGTGTGTGCAACTATACTGACCCTTTTCTTCCCTTTTCATGAGTGACAATAGCTCTTGACTCAGAGCTTTCTTCTCCATTGCTCATGTTATGAAGAAGGCTCATCTAAATCATTAGCATTCCAGAATTTTTTCCTCCTAAGCTAGTGGTTAGCAGCTCACACCCTCCACAGAAAAGCTTCAATTTTACATTCCTGAGGACACAACACAGATCTGTAACTTTCCCAAATTCCCCACATTTTGGATTAATAATACAGAAAATCCACTCTTTGATCATGCCTTCCCAGCCAATTTCAGGATCTATCTTTACCTCAATAGGACTCCCGGCCCTCAGGGCCACTAGGAATCTGCTCCCCCCACCCCCCCGCGCGCACACACACACACACACACACACACACACACACACACAGCAAGGTCCTTCTTGGCTTAACTTCTTCCTTAACAATGTAGCACTCTGTCTACCAGTCTGACTGCAACTCCAAAGGACACAATCCCTCTGTTTCTGATTCATCTGCTTGGCAGCCTTGTCCCCATGGACTGTCCCCTCCACAGTCTCTTCCTCTCGTGGAATCTGAGGCTCCTACCTATCAAGTTGTTCAGTCTCCAGCATTTGGGGGATTGTTTTTTTTTCCCTTCCCTTGACTGTTGCCGTCCTCAGGGCACAGCTCCAGGACTTTTCTTCTTTCCTGAGTCTCCAGGCTGTCCCCAGGGTTTATACATTATCTCCTGTGGCTGTATGCAAAGTCTATATGCTAATAGTTTTGAGACAAGTGTCTCCTAAATCAAGTTCATACGGTTTTCCAATTTGGGCCATTTATGTAACTTATATATGTTTCAGTTTTCTTATCTGTAAAATGGAAATAAAAAATTATCATACCAACATTAGGTTTGTTGTGAAGAATAAATGATTTAATTCAAATAAACACTTAGAGTAGTGCTCGGGGCTTGATACGTCTTACTAAATATTTTCTACATTACAGTTATTAGTCTTTTGATAAGGCAGCTTTCCTTGAATGCTTAATAAGAGCCTATAGTCCAGTATATTTAAAACTGGAGTATAATGACATTACTCTCTAAGCTACTTTTTTTGTGCTATGTCTTCAGGCTTGGTGAAAGCCTCAACATCATATATATTCAGGCAAGAAATGATTCACGTGGTCATCCTTCACATATTAGCTTATCTGCCTCCTTTGCCAACCAAACTTCTTGATTCTTTAATTTCAGATTGAATGCCTACTCTAAATGCTTCTGGAAACCTCAAGTTTTCTCTTTTCAGCATTGCTTTTATATGAAGGGACATTACCCATTCTCAAGATTCTAGAGGAGCATAAGCCACGAACAGGTGTTCAGCAAACACATGTCCTACAAGCTAATTAAAAGGATCAGCTAATACCTTTATAGTAAAAGCAAATACATTCGGCTATCTTGTGCATCATAGAAAGTGAGTTCCTTGGCCATATCCTGCATCTATACGGTACCTGACATATGGGTGGCACAGGCTAAATTGAAAAATCTTTGAAAAACGACTTACTTGTTCTTAAAAAAATTAAAAGCACTATTTTGGCAATTCTTTGTGGTGTGGTATGGTGTGGGTTTTTTTTAAAAGATGGAAAGGGTTTACAGTGCATGTGTTCATTGAAGTGGCTCAGAATTTGCAAATCAAGTGTCTCCAGGGTGTCAGCACCTCTTACTTGTTCCTGCAACTCTAGAGAGTACCAGCAGGGATCAGCGAATAGCTTTCAGGTTAACTAGGGGTTCTGGTAGGAGTGAGAAGTAAAATTAACATTATGTCAATGAAAATATAGTGATTCACAGCGAGGCATTATGACACATGCCTGTAATTCAAGGACTCACAGAATCACAGGAGAATCACAAACCCAACCCCAGCCCAGGGAATTTACCAATTTATTTAACGAACTTAACTCTCTAAAATGAAAAATAAGAAAAGGATGGGAGATACGGCTCACTGGAAAGATTCTAGGTTCAACCCTCTGTGCCACAAAAACAAAGGTAATTTACAGAACAGTAGAAATATCAGCCGAATTCTAATTAACTTCATTTGCATTTTGCCTGTAACACAAAACAACTTATCAGAATAATATGAGTAAAAAAGAACAGTTATAAAGAGTCAAGCACTGCCCTCCATAATCAATCTACAATCCTTTAACACAACATAATCAATATAATCCACTGATACAGTGAACAAACGTTTACTGAATGCCTGTTAGTGTCCTGCTCCTTCCTAGAAGGTACCGAATGATGTCCCTTTATATGTAGTAAATCCTGGAAAAGCAAAAACTGATTGGTAGCAATCAATACTTCCATCATTCCTCATTGTTCCTTCAACTAGACAAGACATGAGAAGCCATCATCCTGTATCCCCGGTTGGGCGATGTCCTGTGCCCTCTTGTATTTCAGAAGCTTTCAGAACTTCATTCCAAAATGTCAAAAGAGAAAATATTTTTAAATAAATAGTCCTATGGACTTTTTCTTCGTGTTCTATATAAATCTACCCAAGTCTCACGACAGATCCCTCCATTCAGGATATGGTTTCTACAGGATTAGAAAGGAGTCGAAAGGAAAGAGACTTCAGAAAGTGTCTTAGGAGGCTACATGTCCAGAGCACAGGTAGAACGTGGAGAGCAGACGTGAAGGCATCGGTATGGATGGCATGAGAACTACAAAGAGAAAGCAAACCCATATTAAGTGCAATAAAGTAAATTGCTGGAAACTGCCTAAAGCTCTGTCTGATACTGATAAGTTGTAAGCCGCCTGCGTGTGGACCCCACGTGATGAAATCGCTATCTGTAAGCCTGCGGACGAAGCCCTTGTATGAACCTCATGATCGATAAACAGAACCCCTGTCCACCTGCATGTGGACCTCCATACAATCACTATCCTTAGCTTGCGGGCATAAAAATAGTATATGAACCGTCCTGGTCCTAAGCTCAGGGTCGAGGTAGGAGTCAGAGACTCTGAATGCAGGATATGCGTCTTGCTCCTCGTCCCCAGCCTCCTCACGTCCCGAGAGCGAGACGCCCTGGAGAAGGAGTGACTGTCCAGCCGGGCAGCTATTGGCGGGTCCTGATCCAGCCACGGACTGGTGAGCCCTGGGCAAGCACATATGCGGGTCGGCTGTGTCACCCGTAGTCAAGAACACGTCGCACGGTGAGCATAAGGGACCCAGGAAGGGAATAGGTTTAAGAGGCAGAACAATGCTTGCATTCCTGCTTAATTAATTAATTGATCAATTGATTATGGTTTGATTTGCAAATTGGATTAATTGATGGTTGTGTGAATAAAGAACATTTCCAAGGTAAATTCATCTGCCTCTGTTCTGTCTGTCTCCTCTTAAGAGCATCTCCTTGATCTGATCCCTCTAAGTCAGCAGGGAGAATTGCCCTGCTTACAAGTATAGGTTCCACTTGTTGCAGGCTCATCTTTTATGAACCTCTGCTCTTCAGAGGCTGATGATCGCCTGTCATGGGGAACTGACTGAAATTAACTTTTGCCATGAATCAGCTTCAGGCACCTATCTAAGTAGCCCCGATTTATGTGTTGTGTGTGGGGGGGGAGCTGGTATATGTTTGTAGGTGCACATGCATGCATGTACAGAGCTATTCATTTTTTTTTTAGTTAACGTGGTGTAAATGACATTGGTCTTCCTTTTAAAAAGAGATATATGAGCTGGGTCCAGTGATAAAGGGCTGTAATCCTACCAGTCTGGGAGGCTGATGCAAGAGGACTGCATATTCAAAGCCACCCTGGGCAACTTAGAGACTAAGAAAGATCTTATCTCAGAATCAAAACTAAAAAGAATAATAATAAGCAGGAGATAGAGGTAAATATAAAGGCCTGTGAAGGGAACAAAGAATTAAAACCACAGACCACCAAAGCTTAAATAATTAAACTAGTCTGGAGTTTGACTCTGTTGTCAAGATGGAGTCAGATATCTTTGTCTGGGCCCCTGGGATGAAAAGACCTTGCCTGCAAACAGGAAGGACTTGGAATCCCAGGTAGTCTTTTGTTTTACAGTCTGAGGTGATGGGCTCTTGCCTGCAAACAGGAAGGGCTTGGGGTCTCAGACAATTCTTATTTTGCCACCCAAGGTGAGCCACTGCCCACACAGGGGAGGGGCTGGAGGTCTCTTGCAAATGAGGGCCTCTCATGGCTTGTGGCAAACCAACGCAAGCAGAATATGGCAGACTTTGAGACTCCTGATAGATAACACAGCTAGGTGGTCTAATAAGAGATGCAAGACAGAATTAGCATAAAGGTCAGGGAGTAAGAGAGGGGGTTGGATTAGGGACCTATAAAAATAAAGAAGGTAGTCTCTCCTTGATGCAGTCTTCCCCTATGTGTGTATGTGTGTGTGTGTGTGTGTGTGTGTGTGTGTGTGTGTGTGTGTCTTTTCTCTGTGTCTTTTTGTTCATTCCTCCCTTCTAGGACAAGTGGACTGCAGCAGCCCTGGGCTCTGTCCCAAGTTCCATGAGAAAAAAAAAGGATATATGAATAAGAAACATCAAAATACATTTCCAATATGCTCTTAACAACTATGCATTCTTAAATCATCTTGAAATTTTTATTAATATATAGTGGAAAGAAAACAACACTTTCAACTTTTAACATAAAAGCCCAAACATTTAGGTTTTCCACTAAGCTATCTTTACCAACAAAAACTTTATAATTTATTGTGAGACAATAAAGACTGCGTCTGCCCTCCATTTCAATCTCCCTAGCCAGGGCTCCCTGCACACGGGCAGCCATCACCCTAAAGTCATCCTCACGAGCTATTTGCCAGACTAAGTTAGTGTCTGAGGTACTGTCCAGAGAGCACAGGTAGAATGTGGAGAGCAGACGTGAAGGCATCGGTATGGATGGCATGAGGACTACAAAGAGAAGCAAACCCATATTAAGTGCAATAAAGTAAATTGCTGGAAACTGCCTAAAGCTCTGCCTGATACTGATAAGTTGTAAGCCGCCTGCGTGTGGACCCCGCGTGATGAAATCGCTATCTGTAGCCGGCAGACAAAGCCCTTGTATGATCGATAACCAGAACCCCATGTTCGATAACCAGAACCCCTGTCTACCTGTGTGTAGACCCCGATACAATCACTATCCTTAGCTTGCGGGCATAAAAGTAGTATATGAACCGCCCTGGTCCTAAGCTCAGGGTCGAGGTAGGAGTCACAGACTCTGAACGCAGGATACGCGTCTTGCTCCTCGGCCCCAGACTCCTCGCGTCATGAGTTCGAGACTACACCTCCTCCCGTCCCGAGAGCGAGACCCCCTGGAGAAGGACTGACTGTCCAGCCAGGCAGCTGCCGGCGGGTCCTGATACAGCCACAGACTGGCGAGCCCTGGACAAGCTCATATGCGGGTCGGCTGTGTCGCCCGTAGTCAAGAACACGCCGCCTGGTGAGCATAAGGGACCCAGGACGGGAATAGGTTTAAGAGGCAGAACAACGCTTGCTTTCCTGCTTAATTAATTAATTGATTGATTATGGTTTGATTTGCAAATTGGATTGATTGTTGTGTGAATAAAGAACATTTCCAAGGTAAACTCATCTGCCTCTGTCCCGTCTGCCTCCTCTTACGGAGTGCTCGCGACAGGTACGCTCGATGCCATTTCCACTCAGGCTAACATTTTGCTTAAGGACGTTTTAAAGGGTCTAATATGTATGGAACAGAAGGCAAATATTTTGTGTCAACACAGTCAAGTGACAGCTGCCTCGGAAAAGGCATTGCCGTATATATTCACTTCATTCTGATCCGACAGTAAGTGACTCCTGTAAACACTGCAGGCTCAGAGGCTTCATTTTCCTAGGCTGCTGGCCAGACTCAGGGGCAGAAGGACCCTGGAAGCCACATGCACCGTCCTGACGTCGTAGGAAGGCTTCCAGTCCCAGGGCCACACTGGGCTCTTTGTCCTCAACTTACATTCTCACTGTTCCTCAAAAAGCCCCTGCTTCTTCTTGCACTGACTCTGGCTCTGCCGCACTGGGGCCGGGACAAAAGCCAGTCACTCTCCCGGTTTGCGGAACCCTTGCTGATAAACCTAAAAGGAAAATAGGCTCTTAATCTCAATTTTTGTTTTGTTTTGGTTTAGTTTGGTTTTGGTACTCAGAGTCATACCGGGGGCCTTTACAATGAGTTACATCCCAGCTCATTTGTAAGTTTCGATTTTGAGACAGAGTATTATTAAGATGCTGAGGTCTCCAGGTGAGGCTCCAACTTGTGACTCTCCTGCCTCAGGCTCCCAGACTGCCAGGATTATAGGCTTGCACCACCATGCCCAGCAATCTCAGCAGTTTTTTTCCCGAACATCTCTCTCTCTCTCTCTCTCTCTCTCTCTCTCTCTCTCTCTCTCTCTCTCTCTCTCTCTCTGCCTGTCTCTGTCTCTGTCTCTGTCTCTCTCTCTCCTCTCTCTCTCTCTTTCTACCTCTCTCTCCAAAGAGGGTTTCCAAAATGCCTACAATGAGCCATTGTCCACCTGTTGCCCAATGAAAACATGGCACTCACCAAGCAGGCACCAGATAAAACCACACTCCTCTTTTCTGTATTTAACTTCTCAGTTGGTGAAAAATTGAATATTTCTGAGCCAAACCAATGAATGATTTTCTGTATTTTCCTGTCATCTGTCCTTACGATGTGACCCTTTATTTGGGAGCATTGATTGCTTTGTGCCATTTGCTTAACGATTTTGACGTCATCCTTTTGGGCATCAGATTGGAGCAATAAAAGGAATGAAAAAAAGTCACATTGCTCATTTCTAGTGCTATAAACAAAATTGCATGAAAACTAAGGCCAAAAATAAGTATTGGAGATTGCAAATGCATTTTAGAATGAAAAATAAATTCCAGGAAAGCTGCTTTGCTGTTTCCAGTTTGCACCAACGTTAAATGTTGACTGTGCAAGAAAAGTAAGAATCAGAGCAGACAACCGCCAGCAACCGCTTGCGGGCCAGTTGGCCTCCGTGCTCCTGTCCTGTGTGTGCGCTCTCCCAGCTGTGGGAATTAACTCACGCAGACCGTGTGACAAGCAGATGGGCTACTCTGAAAAAGGGATTAAACTCTGGTGGGCACCGTTGAGCCTCTGCAATCCGCTCATTCTAAGACAGTCTTGCAGATACCGACGTTGCTCATTAGACTTCTCCCAGGCCTGTTTCCGCTGTGATTCTGCCACCTGTTGGATGAGCAAACACTGCTGAGCTATCCCCACATCCAGGGCCCCAGTGCATGCTGCCCTATAGATCTGTAATTTGTCATGTCCTGGATTTTCTTCTTCTTTTTTATTTCCAGTAATAGTTTATTGATTTCCAAACGTATGCAAACACGAAGTCTGAACATCCTGGGGCAGCACAAATCTTACAAAGTAACTTACAGTCTGAACATGGTATGCACCGAAACATCAGCTCAAATATATAATCACCTTGAAGATCAAATGATCCTTTGCTCAGAGCAAGATGTAAAAAGGGAAGATGTCTAAGAAGGGAATGTGACTGTGCAGAAGAAAACACACCATGGACAGTGGACTCATTGGCTCAATCACTCATGTAATGTGGTGTGTCATTGTAAAAAGATGGGTCCGCTTTAACTCCCGTCAAACACAAGCCGGCTGCCCCCTCAAGGTCCTGTCAAGTCCGAGGTAAGCCCTACAGCTTTTTTGCACCAGCGTACCTGCACATATCTTCACTTATTTTCATTTTTCTTCTTCTCTGGCCTTGTGCTGCTGTCTCTGATTTGCTGTCAGGTCCAGATGTTGCAGTCTTGCGAGGCAGGCCGGTGTTCCAAATAACCCTGTCTTCCCAGAATGGCTCACTCCTATGGCTCTTGGAAAAATTCAGGGTTGGGGACTTCAGAAACACGAATGCGTGAATTCAATAGCGGTGAGATCTGAAATCTCCCTTCTGGGTTCTTTTTCTCTTAGTTCTGGGCTGACTTGATCCATTAAGCTTTGAGTTTCTTAACAAAAATCTGGATGTGCTGAACACATATTAAACATGCAACTGATTTTCTTATTGAAAAGTATACATTGAATAGCCATTATGTGAGAGGAGCATTTCGGGAATCGGTAAGACGGCACTTTCTAGGCGGAGGGAGAAAACTTCCTAAGCCCTAACACTACAGAGTCATGAATTCCAGTTGTCCCATCCGACCCAATTGGAGTGACCAAACTGATCTGTGTCACCTAAATGTCTAAGTATGCAAATTTACCGTATGATTAGACATCTTGGAGGAGGACTAAAGTGCAGTTTTCTTCCAGGCTGTCATCTTGGCTCAGTGCTTTGGGAATTGACAAACTGTGCTAGAGAATTTTTTTTTTTATAAGCAACTTCTACATTCCAATTACCTGGTGCCCTGATCCCAATACCGGAAGAAAACTTTGAGGTAGTGCGAATGATAACAAGGGAAGTTTTGAGTTTTTAATTCTTAGTGTGCTTGTGCACAGAGGCACACACATCGCATTTAGCATTTACACATAGCCACACACACACTCAAGGTATCATCCTGGCTTTTCTTTTCTTTTTGTTCTCCACCATACACACACACACACACACACACACACACACACACACACACTACATAGTGTTTATAATGACCTTGAGTATTTTGTGCACATACACATCACATCAACATTATCATCCCTTCTCGTACCCACCCCATCTTCCTATAACGCCCGCTATCACACTCATTTGATTCTATAGAATATCTGTGTTCTGGGTTTCCCGAATCAGAGAAACCATGTGATATTTATTCTTCCGTGTCTGACTCACCTCACCACTCAAATCAACACCTATTTTCTCAGTTTCCCACCCCTAGAATGGGCTGCAGTGGCCATAGCTTAATGCTTTAAAATGCACTTATAACCTGGGAAAAGATTTTGTATCCTTATGAAATGAAAAGAATATATGCTACTTGACAAAGTGAAGAAACAAAATTGAGTCAATTGGAAAAATCTGTGAATTCTGTCTTTTGAAAGAATCCAAACTAATACAGAGACTCCTGAGGACAGGAATGACCAGAGTGGGTCATGACTCCCAGGAGGAGGAGACAAAGACGTATGGAGAACTTTCTTAGAGTGAGTGAGTCATCTTTAGAGCCAAGGTTGTCTATTTTTGTTTGTTTCCTTAATGGGGTTAAGCTGCCTCAGAATCAAAAATAAAAACCCCTTCATAAAGCAGGTGCACATTACCATGTGAAAAAATATTTTTCTGAAAAGCTATACTTCAATTTCTTAACCACAACTATGCTTTTATAGTATGCACTTACAGAAATATAATGATAGCATTCAGCTTGAGAAATTGGGGTATATACTCACTGCATCTTGATCATTGTTACTTCAGTGTGCAATACCTTGCAGCACACAAAGCCCTTGCAGGTAGAGGTACCTGGGGCAGTTCTCAGCAAGCCATAAGATAAGCAAACGGGATTGCTTATCTCAACTGTCTGCTGAGGATCAGGGGCCTGGGAGAGTGCAATGGACTGGCCCAACATCGTGTAATAGGTGGCAGAACACAATCTTTTTTTTATCCTAAGAGTAGTAGCAACTAAGCTCTTAAGTCTCAGATACAAACTACCAATTTGCATCAGAGGAATGTTATTTTTCTACCTTTGCTCCTTTTTCCCCTTTTTTTGGTAGGGAAGCAGAGAGTGACTTTACTGGGATAAATACCAGGGGGAAACTGAGGTAGGAAGTAGGAACTCCCCTGCAAGCAGAAGGGGCAAAGGTGTCCCTTAATTAACAATTATAACCATCTTTTATAGACTTCTTTCTATGGATTATGCATATTCATTTTTCATACAGATTGGGACTTTACTGATTGGTACATATCAGCATAAAACTAGTTCATTGGGTTAATATCAAATTCAAGGTGTGGAAAACTGCTCGATAAGGTTGCTTTCTTATACATAAGAAGCTCTTATTCTTAAAAAAAAAAAAAAAGACATGTGGGGACTGGAGGATGGCACACCTGCTGAAGTACTAGCCTAGCAAGCACAAGTCCCCAGCTTTGCTTCCCCAGCACCACATAAGGCCAGCTGTAGTGGCACATGCCTGTAATCCCAGCACCTGGGAGGCCGAGTCTGGAGGATTACTGTGAATCCAAGGCCAGCCTGGGCTACACAATGAGTTCAGGAACAGCCTGGGCTACAAAGTGAGACCCTGTCTCAAAAATTTTTTTTTAAATTAAAAATAAATATATAAAAAGGAACAAGTATCACCTACTTAAAAAAAAAACACTTTAAATTCAGTGCAAAAGTAGTTGGGGAAAACAGAGTGTCAAATAAAATGTATATAAGTTCAAAGAAATCAAAAAAGTCTTGTGAAAAAAGTTACATCTCAGCCATGCTTTTGAGAGTGGGTAGGAATTTCAGGTGGAGCAGAAAAATATTTTAGGAGCATGAATAAACCTCAGAACACCAGTGGTAATGAATTCGACATGTTGCAGGAATGACCTAATTTTTTTTAATGAGTAAGTTAATTTATTTTGTGGTGGACCAACTGTTCTGTTGTCAGTTCTTACAGGGAATTACTCAGTTTTTTTCCTTTTTTCTGATTGCATTCAACTCCCTTATTATATTCTAATATTTTAGAATATAATATGCACATTATTATGCACATTAATTATACAGAATAACTCATTTCACTTTGACATATTCACACGTGCATGGAACAGCAGAATTTTTCTAAACACCAATGAATAATTTAGAATGATAAGTCATATCACATACATCCATTATCAATGAAAAATAAGTCTAAAACTTTACCATATAGCACACATTTTCCTTCATATTCCTCAAACCTGAGTTTATCTGAAAAATCACTCCCAGGTTAATTATTTTGACATTCTTGTTGAATTCATTTGCTTTTTATAATATGTTTTAAAATTTAAATTTAGGCATCACCTCTCTTCCCCTTCCCAGCCTGTCTCCTCCCCCTCCTCATTCCCTTTTCTCTCTCTCCACAAGATCCATCTTCTTACTTTCTTCCATATCTCTTACTTTTTTATAGTTTGGTTTTCTCATATTATACAAACCATATAATATTTAACTTCCTGAGTCCAATTCATCTCACTGAACATAATGGTCTCAGTGTGCATCCATTTATTACAAAATGACTCAAATTTGTGGTTCTTTATGGCAGGGTAATACTCCATTCTGTCTATATACCACATCTTTTTTATCAAGTATCTGAGGTCAGACATATTGGCTTCTTCTAAGATTTGTCTATTACTAATTTTATTTTGTATTTCACTATATCTTTATTGAGATTCTTTAACATGGCCACAAACACCAGTCCACATAAGAAAAGAAATATAACAGAGAAATGAATAAGGCTAGAAAATATAAAAAGGAGGAAGTTAAACTTCAAATTCCTTAGCTGAACACTGAAAAATAAAAAAATTTACAACCAAAAGACATTCAGATTACTGTTATATTAATGATAGTTTTTCTTAGGCTAAATTTACCTCGAAGATCAAAAAATGAATTGATGCTTTAAATGAACTTAAGTCTATATCAGAAGAGTAAATCACACATAAGCAATAGGGATAATAACATGCTTATTTCAGAATTTTGAAAGAATTCTTTCCCAAAGAGGAGCAATAAGAAACAAGTAACATCGTTTCTACACATTTAGTTATAGAGAATAAAATTGAAGAGCAAAATTTAAGAATCACAGGTCAAACTGAGCTCTTAGCTGACAGTTTTTAGCCAATGAACTAAAGCTGTGTGTTCTTTTATCTTCACCACTCAATGACAGCTTCAGGGAAAAGACCCCTATAACCACTTATTTACCAACGCTTACAGTTTGTAATGGAAAAATATCTGAAATCAAACCACTGCCTTCCTCCACTCCAACCCCTGCTAAATATCTATACACATCATACACATCCAAAAAGTTTCACAGATAAAAATTTCAAACCAATTTCCCCATAGAATATAATTATTATGTCTTGTAAACTAATATATTAATAAAAATAATAATTGTGGGGGAATTTTTACAGATTTTATGAGAAAGCTGGTACTGTTTTAATGGGATACCAAATCAAATGATTGATGTCTATTTTTTGTTACACTTTCTCTTTAGATATTTCCTTTCTTTGGTGCTGCTTGTCTCTCTGTCTCTCAAAGATTCCTTCAAGAATTTTTTTTTCTGAGTGCTGGGCTAGTGGTTGCAAATTTCCTTATGGTGTCTTGGTCATAAAACGTTTTTACTTCCTCTTCAATTTTCAGGGACAGTATTCCTTGATAGAACAACCTATGTTGACACTGGCTGTCTTTCAAAGCTTAAAAGGTTTTGCTCCAGGCTCTCCTGGCCTTTAAAGTTTACATTGAGAAATCTGTGGTAATTTGAATGGGTTTGCCTTTGTAAAATAATGTCTGTTTTTCTCTTATTGCTTTTAATATTCTCTCTTTATATTGTATGTCTGGGGCCTTGATGGTGATATGTCATGGCAAATCTCATCGGTGTTCTAAAAGCTTATTGTATCTGAAAATTAATTTTTTCCTAGATTTAAAAACATTCTTGCACGAATTCAGTAAGTAAATTCTTTATACCTCCAGTGTTATCTTCTGCTTTTTCTCCCACACCCATAATTTTGAAGTTAATTCTCTTTGAGTCATCCATCATCTGTTGTATTCAGCTACTTTGCTCAGTTTTAATTTTGGAGTCATGCCTAATTATAGCAGCTGTTTCCTCAGCCTTCAGGGTCTGAAATTCTACCCTCCCAATGTTTGAGTTGACTTCCCCTGCTTTCAAGTATATTTCTTCTATACTGAATCTTAGCTAGATTTCTTTTCAAAATTTCTACCTCTCTATCAAAATGTTTCCTCATACCTTCTATTTTCTTATTTATGTCAGCCAACTTTTCATTTGTGGCTTCTATATGCTCAGTAAGCTTTATCTCCATTAGGACTGTTTGTTTATTAATTCCTCTTTAAGCCTGCTGATCATTGTTTGCATTTCTTTGAGAATATCATGGTTGAACTGGCTGCTTGCAGAAAACAATCCATCTATTTGCTTTTGATTTCTTTGCTTGTGAGTCTCACTACTTCAGGACCCATGATATTAGTGTCTGGGGTCTCAGGCATGTCTGTGAGTGTCCTGTTGCCTTATCTTCTTCCTGTTTCTGTTGTTGAAAGACTTCACTTTAAAGTTCCAGCTGGGAGGTTTCTTTGAATGGCTATGAGGGTGTGTGATGGGGAGAGGGTGGCTGCAATTCCTCTGAGTTCTGTGCTTGGAGTAGGCAGCCAGGGTGGACCTAACAGTTCCATAGCCTGGAGTCTCAGTCATGCCCATCCCCCTCAACAAAGCTCTTCCACCTGTCTTGCCTCCCTCCCCCCAGGGTGGGGCTCGCTGCCACTCAGGGTGTCAGCAGCCTTTCTCTCCTCTCTGCAAATGTATCTTGTGCCAGTTTCCTCCTAAGCACTGTTTCAGAGTGACCCCAAACACCTTGGTGTACTTTCTGAGCGTTAATTTACGCCAAACAGTTCAGGCATGGGCTTTTTTTTTTTTTCTAATGGCTCTTGCTTATGTCACTATTTGTTACAGCTGCCAAGTGCTGCTTCTTGTCTAGGCTTTAGGGGGGCCTTCTCTAGAGGATACTCACTATGCGTTTGTAGTATGCACGATTCACAGGCTTGTTTCTGGAGGCTGGGGCCACCAGCTGCTGTCAATTCTCACTTCTCCTAGACCCACACTTACCTGGTTCAGAGGTTCCATGATTCCAGCTTTCCTCCATCTGCAGATGCTGGCAACTCATGCCGCTCTCATGTGGACTCAGGCACCTTCATGGATTGCTGTTTTTCTGTACTTTCAATGAGTCTCTGGGATTTATAATCTTACCATGTCTTCCTCACATTTGTTGGGGCGGGCCTTCCTCTCCTAGCTAACTTGAACAGGCAGGTTTTTTCTCCACATTTTATTGATATGTATACGTGCAAACTTCAAGGTTTACAATGGAGTTGAGCATTTTGTGCACACTTATGTTGTCAAGGTGACAAGGACTTTCCCACTCTCCTTTTGTCCCTCTCCCTACCCACCCCTTCCTCCATCCCTCACCGCCCTAACCCCCTGTTTCACTTTGTTTTTCTTTTTAAGTTCCATAAGAGTTGTGATCTGGGTCTCTCCTATCACAAAGACCATTCGATGTTTCACCTTCTGCTTCTGACTCACTTCACTAAGCATGATGTTCTCAAGTTTCTTCCATTTGCCTGCAAAAAGCCTTCATGCTGTTGGAGTTTATAGATACATAGTATTCCATTGTGTATAAATACCACAGTTTGTGTATCCACTGGTCTGTTGATGGGTATTTTGGTGCCTTCCATATTTTTGCTGTTGTTAGTTGTGCTGCTATGAACATGGGTATACATATACCCCTGTTATATGTTGTTTTGGTCTCTTTTCGATATATTCCCAGTTTTTAATTATAATCTCAACTTTTGAAGTGAGTTCATGGGGAGACATTGTGCAGCTCTGTAACTCAGCTGCCATCTTGCCCAGAAGTTCAGGAATGATCTAATTTTACAGCAACATTGGTTTCAGACTATTCTTTACAAAGGGAAAATTCTCTCTATATCTTTAAGTTGGGCTAACCTTTTGAAAGCACTGAACGTCCAACTGGGCATCAGAGGGGAGTGGGGTAGACGTTTTCCTAGTTAGCGCATCCGCTTTTAGTGCTAGAAGTCAGTTAGTTCCTAAGCCACCTATAGACACCCCGTGAATGTTCTTTTCTTGTTGCATGTGTTGTGTCTCCTGACCTAAACACCAAGCTAGTAGCTTTAGTACTAGACTCATTATTTCTTATCATTGTGCTTCTCTTAAGACAGAATAAGAGGACCCAGCACTCCCTAAGATTTACTTTTATGTCCCAAATACCTCTCAACTGCTTTAGGAGATTTGCTTTGGCTCTGACAGTTTTGGATACCCAACAAGGGGCCCAGTGACTCCACCCTACAGGTTCTCTGCAGGCACAGCACATTTCCCAGTCAGCTGGAAGCTCCCACCTATTCATGATATCCAAGAAAGAGAGTTCCATACGCCCTTGCAAGCTGCCCTGACTAAGCAGAAAGTCTGTGGTTAGCTGGAAGGACGCTGTGCGCATGCATGAGCTGGCCCTCTATTTATATAAGAGAACTTTCACCTCATTGGATCAGTCTACTTACTGCTTTCTCTTTGCTGTAACTATAATAGCATAAGACCTAATAAAGCTTTTCTTTTAAAGATGGCTTTATTTTGCCTATTATGTTTCTGTCACAAGTACAGCAGCAGGCTGAGCTGATGGTACTGAGAGCAGTTAATACTAAGGGCTGCTGACCTAAAAGGGGACCAGCAGCCAAGGCTGGTAATACTGAGGACAGCTGGTGCCAAGATCTGTCAGCAGTCAGAGGCAAGAAGAGGCGCTAGGCCCAAGAATAGCTGACCAGGCCTGAAAATTGCATTGCTTGTGTTGGTTTTTCGTTCTCCTCTTTTTTTGAAGAGCCACTCTTCAAAACTCCTCATTCTAGTGCTGCAGTGACTCGTCCCCTGACTACAACCTTTGTCCCTTCTTACCTTCCACATTACTATTGCTTCTTTTTTCTACATAAGATTCTTCAATGCAGGACCTGGGTGTGTTGGTCAGTTTTTCATCACTGGAACAGAATACTTGCCATACACAGCTGTTAAGGTTTATTTTGGCTCACGGTTTCAGTGTACGGTTTTTAGGTTCTAAGAAGGGAACATTGTGATGGAAGGACATGGCGAGGAATGCTGCTCACTTTGAGGCAGCCAGAAAGCAAGTCACAGAAGAGCCATAGAGAGTAAAAGGGAGCAGGGACAAGTGCACGTCCTTCCAGAAGACATCCCGGTGGCCTGCTTTCTGCAACAGAGCCCTGTCTCCTCCAAGAACATTCATCTAGGAACTCATGAGTGAAATAATTCATTAATAAGGTCAGTGCCCAATGATATAATCGCTTCCTTAAAGCCCTATCTTGAAACACCTGAGGCTCTGGAGAATTTACTCTGCGGTTGCAACAGGGTTACCTATCACGCATAGAGCCTCAGGATCGATTTCTGCCATTGGAAAAGAAAACCAAATTCCTCCACACATCTGTAAAACTTATAGAGTTCAAGCCCATTACTTTATGATTCAAGGCCTTTGTGACAGCTTCTGGCAACCTCTCTGGCTTCTACTTTTTCACACAGGGTTTTTTTTTTTCTGCCACCAAATCCAAGTGCATTTAGATCCTGGGACAGGTTACTCTGTTCCATCTACACTATTTCGTCTGTTTGAAATTTTCTTCTTTCCTCACCTTCCCTCTGATTCCATATCCCACTTTCGCTGTCCTCTAATTCTAGGTGTGGCATCTGTGAGGGAATTGTAACTGCTAATCTATGCGCATGTCTCCCCTGTCAACTTTTGAAAGACCATAATTTACCAAATGTGTGCTATGCCAAGAGTGCTCATGTCTGACCTGTCACGCATGCCCACTTCTGTGTGGTGTGCAAATGTGTGTATGCACATCTAGGATGTAGTAGGAAGGAAGGAGAGAAGAAGGGGAGGGAGGAAAAGGAGAAGGAAAGGAAAGAAACGAGAGGATTAGTATAAAGATTGTTAGTGTAGCTTGGAGACAAAGGCTGAGACAAAGTCCATGCTGTTCCGTCTTCTCTGCGAAATATAAAAAGGAAGCTGTCATCTGAGTGTGGAGCTGGAGAAAGGAATGCATTCTAGAAACAGCTATGGTGGGGAGTGGGTGGGTTGTCAACTCAGGGTATGCAGAAGAACTTTTGGACAGCATCAGGGATTCAGCTGAGCTTGACAATCCTGGATGTATGGTAGCTCCAACAACGAAGCTATTCCATGGTTCTCATGTGACCAAAGTCCCCTCCTCCTGGTATGGTATGCTGGTGAATCAGGCCCAATAGAAATCAGTCCAAAACTTACCTCAAGAGGCTCTATATCCTTTGCCCTTTGGGGCAGGGATGAGTTTGAAATTTGCAGTTTTTCCCTTCTGGCCTCGTAGGCTTCCTCAGGGCTCTCGCGGATGACAGAAAACCCTTGTCTGGCTGAGCAGCGCTGACTGCTCACATCCCAGAGAGAGTGCCACAGCCTAGGGCATCCCACTTGCTGTGTGACCAGAACAACTTCCTGCAAACCTGAAATTGCTCCTCCAAATAACCATGACATCTATCCAAAAATTCATGTTCATACAAGTAGAGAGCAAGTCCAGCCTAAAATAATCATCAATTCCGTCAAAACTGGCCCCTGCAATGTAGGCAGGCCGGCCTGCATGTCCCCACCTCTCAAAGCAGTTATCGCTGCAACATTTGGCACTTAGCCCCGAATCCCTTTATGAGGGCTGTGTAAGGTTACAGAGGCCATACACAAAGGGTCCCGAAGATACCAAACCGGGCATTTCCCTACATCCCCGGGGTTAGCCAAGAAGAAGTAGCTCTCTACTTTATTGGCTGGCTTCACCGGGAGGTGAACAGCCTTTCTCGAATTGCAGATAATAGTTTCCCACTAAAATATTCATCACTCCCCTCTGAGAGCCAGCGCTGACTCCTCAGCTGTGCCTGAGGTTCAGCTGTTACAGAACTCAAAACTGGTTCTGGCAATTTTGGTGACCACTGGAAACATTATCACTCAGAGCTCTGAAACTGAGCTTTGCCTGTAAACAGGGGCAAAGCTCTCAGGTTCTCTGGATATATGTATTGACCCAAAAAGCAAATGCAAGGAAGGTGATAAAAATTCTCCTGGAAAGGCAGACTCCTCGCTACGCTGAAGTAGCACTGGGGGGGGGGGGGGGGGGCGCCCTTAAAGGAGAAGGACTCCCGTAGGCCTCAGTCCGCTGCAGCTGGACTAGCCCTGCAGAGAGTTGCTCTCCAAGCCCCTGAGGGCGCAGGGCTGCCTTTCCACGCCGCCCATCGCGGACTAGACCCTCCCTCTCCGGACATCCCGCTGTACTGCGCATCCGACTGTGAGCCGCCAGGGGGGTAGCGGAGCCCGCCGCAGCACTAGCGGCATTCGCACGCAGGGCGGCCTGCAGTTGCCGCACGGCCTGTTGGCAGGCGCTGCTACTGCGGAGAGCGCACTGCCTGCCGCTGCTGGACCATTAGTATGGAAATGAGGCATGTGTGTGACAGGTGGCCTTACAACCAACACAATTAACTTTCTCCATTAGCCGACGCGCTGACCAAACAGATGCCGCATCAGTAAGCAGCCCCCTCCCCGGCCGGGAAGGGGCGACACATTGCAAACCCCTTATAAGGGGGAGCCGTATAATTTCCTCTGCACACACAACGTGGATGGCACTGGAGTTTGCTTTTGTCATTCTGCTGCGTGTCTGCTTTTTTAAAATTAATATTTGCTTCACATTAATATTGCAGTGCCTCCATGGGTTAATTAGGACGCTTAAAGTGTCTAAGAGCAAGTCATCAAGGAATAAGGTAAGGTGAAGTCAGAAAAGTGAAGCTAGGATTGATTCCTCGGTTTAGGAAAAAGTGTAGAGGCATATCTGACCTCGGCAGGTGAAGTCTCCCCCTGGGCATCAGCAACAACAAACAGAATGTGAGAAACTGTCTTGGAAAACTTTGTGACTTAACTGGAAATGTTGACAGTAGCAGGCACTGCGGTCACCTAGGAAACCTTCAGAAACTCTCTCTGTGTTTTACCAAGGAAAACAAAGAGAAATCTAAGACTCGGGATGCTCTGGATCCTGGAACTGTGACAAGTACTTAGAGGTGATCTATATTTTTGCAACTGTGTTCGCATAATTTTCTCTTGACAGTTATCTTTGTGATTATCCAATATTTTAAAATACCTTCAGACACAGCACTTCAGTCAGCAGAAGCAAAACGAAGCTCTAATGACATTGCTATCAAAAACACGAATGTAAATATTTTATATTTGTGAACCATTGTATTCTGTAGGGATAAATGTTTCCAAAAGATTACCCTACAAAGATTTAAAACTTCCATTATAAATTTCTTTCTTTTAGAGCCTATATTTATCATCTCACTAGTATAACTGAACTCACATGTACTAAAACAATTCTTTAGGAAAAAAATGATTTTTACCACATCAATGGAAGTTTACTAACAGTTTTTGCTGTGTATTCCAAGGCTTCTTTATGGAAGCACAAAGGTAAGAAATACATTGAATGTCTTCTATTGGAGAATGAGCTCAGAACTGCCCTTGGTTTAGATGTGGATCTTCCTAGGGGTCAGCTCAACAGTCAAGGGCTTGCCCAGCAAGCATGAGGCCCTGGGTTTGATCCCCAGGTCTCTGAAAATGGAGTGGACACAGATGCTCACCAATTCCCTAAGCCCCATGGGTCTAATGTGTTACAGAATTTAGTATTCATTTGTTTACAACAAAAAATGTTAAATTTTATGTCATGTGAATTTTTTGCCAAAATAAAAATAAATAAACGAATAAATAAATAAAAGAGGGAAGGGAGAGATCTTCTCCTGGGAGCTGCAATCTGGCTATGACACTGAGGCAGGGGTGAGGGATTGGGAAATTCCTGTGGCTGGCAGTAAAGCGATAGGGATGATCTAGATTCCCACCGTGACTATCAAGGCTCGGTTCCATATCTTGCAAGATGAGAATAAAATCTTATCCTGTAGGATGGTTGATGGACAAATTCCATG
The DNA here is from genome assembly GCA_004027205.1 of Ctenodactylus gundi. NCBI lineage: Eukaryota > Metazoa > Chordata > Mammalia > Rodentia > Ctenodactylidae > Ctenodactylus > Ctenodactylus gundi. Next base: position 724,495 of record PVKB01000317.1, read on the forward strand.
GGATGACATTGCGTTAGACAGGTGTTTGTTGCTGAGACAAAATATTGATAATAACTGACTTATGGTTTCAGAAGAAAGCTGAAGACAGCTGTCAGGCAAGAGGAGGGGGTTAGAAACAAAATATGCCCTTCAAAGGCATCCCTGGAACCCCTCCCTCACCACAATCCACCTCCCACATCTGGATCCTCCCTCCTAATGATCCTTCAGCTATGGAGACCTCATGATCCACTCACATCTCTACACATTGCTGGAGATCAGCAGAGGAACCAACCCCTCAGTACATAGGTGCATTTCATGTCCAAATAAGACATGTACACGAGATGACTTTAAATGTTCAGAAGGTAGATGATTTGGGAGGAGAGATGGAAGATCCTCAAACATCAGACATTACAAAGAGCTGGTACTCTCAGTCGTCGACTCTTTTGGAGCTAGATGGAATCCCCACCACTTTCTCTGAAGCCTTGATTATTCCTGCAGTGTAAGGAATCCACCACTAAGGTAAGTGCCCTTTTCATAAAGAAAATGCACCTTCTAAAAGCCCAGTGAACCAGGTGTGGCGCACATACCTGTATGTCCAGCACTCTGGGAGGCTGAGACAGAAGGATCATAAGTTCAAGCCCAGCCTGGGCAACTTAGAAACTTACTGAGTCCTATCTCAAAATAAAAAGGACTGGAAATGTAGCTCAATGCAAAGGCATTGAGTTCTGTAGGGGACTCAGGTTGGGTTGCAGCCCATCTAGCACTAGTCTGGGACAACCCAGTAGAAGCATACTTCACTGCTAGCTCACGCTAGACAGCGTTCGAGAGGCACGCCTCCCGCCATCTTGGCCAGTGGCCAGCTGTTGATGGGCAAGCCCCATCTGCCCTCCTTCACTCCTTCCCTTCCCCTGGGTGACCCTGCCAGTTAAGGCCTTGCTAATTGGCCCGAGGTAACTTCCGCATTGTCCTAGTCTATTTAAGCCCTGTACTTCCTAAATAAATCAGACTGCATTCTCTGAAACGGGTTCCCAGAGAGTGTACGCTGTCATCTGACCCCTCCTCAGCTATTCTGGGGGTCCCCCTGGGATGGAGACCCATAGAGAGTTCAATCTCTACATTCATAAATGGACAAAATTATTATTATTGTAAATATATTTAACCTTCTGTGTCTGACTTATTTCATTACACATGAGGGTCTCCACAAATGATGCAAATTCATCTTTCTTTATGGCAAAGCAGTACTCCATTGTGGAAACCATACTACATCTTCTTTATCCATTTATTGTCAATGGTATATTGGCTTCCTCCAAGATTTGACTATTATAAATTGTGCTGTTATACATGGGTATACATTTAGTAGTCTTGTACAATGACTTTCGCTCTTTTGGGAAGATCCCCAGAATATAGGGATTAGTTTGAAAAGTTTCCCAGGTGATTCTACTCAACAAATTCATGTATTTTTCTCTAATGTTTTATGCGAATGGTATGGTATAATGCACACCTCTTGGTGATTCTATTTTTAAGTAGTAAACCTTGGTGATTACTTGTGTCAATATTAAATAATGCCCTTGCTTTTCAATGGACTACACAGTACTACAACATATGTAGTAACATACTTCATTTAACTAATCCCCAACTGATGTACTTTTATATTTTTTCAACTTTTGCTATCAGAAATATCAAAGCAGGGAGGAGTTTTTGCACAAACACATATTGCCCAGCCATAAATGCATTCTTAGAAGCAAATGCACTAGGTGAAAGGGCATGTATTCTTGAAGTTTTGATAGGTAAAACCAAAGTTCTCAGCCTAAAATATATGCCTTTTACTCTCCTACCAGGAACATAATAATTCCGGTTTTCCCATAATTACTAACAAAGCAATAATTCTCTTTTATGCCAGATATTTGCTACAGCAATATAGAAGATACTATTTTTTTCGTAGATTTCTTTCCTTTCTTTTGCTTTTCTGTGCTGGTAGGCATCCACCAGGGTGGAGCTTGCTGATCTTGTAGAAAATCTATTTTCTAAATACTTCCTTGCTCTGAGATCTACATAGCCTGGCCAACCTTGCTGAACAATAAATTAACAAATAGTTTTTGTATGATCTTATTTTCTGGAAACAAAATATTGAAATAATTGTCAGCATAAAATAGTAACAGATGTTCTAAGTTCCTAGTCTAGTAATGTGTATTTAATGTAATTGATGAATATATCAAATGAGATATAAAAATTTCAGATCTACACACAAACATAATCCAACAGGGAGATATAGAGTATCTGTGATTTGTACCTGAATTGCCCCCCAAAAGCCTCATGTACGTACTGACGCTCTGACACTGTGTACTTCAAAAACATTGTCCCCTTTGGGAGGTGGGGCCTGGCTGCAAGTGGTGGATGCTTGGGGCTTGCCCTGAGTGCCTACCTCTGCTCTTCCTCCGAGACTTGGCTCTGTTCTGCCATTCTGTGGGGACTTCAGTCTCCTGCTCTGGTCCTGCCGTGTGACTCCAGCATTGCCAACCATCCACCTGTGAATGGACTGTGACCTTCCGAAACTGTGAGCTAAAATGAGTCTTTCCTCTCTAAAGTTGTGGATGTCAGGTATCCTGTCTCAGCAACAGGAAAGTAACTAAGATAATACTATAGAGGACAAATGTGAAACACAGCTCGGCAAACGACCCAGGAGGGAAAATGCTCTGTGGGGAAATACAGTCTGTCTGTTCTTGACAGAGAAAGACACCTGGTTGGGCGTTAGGAGAGTCATGGTGAGAGTCCACCGGGTTCTGCCACCAGCGTGTGGGTTGCAAAATTAATGAATAAATTGTTTATTTCTAGGAAAGACTTCATCGCATGTTAGTTCATTTGATTTGTGCTGATGTCCTTCACAATTGTTACGTGCCTGACTTTGACTTTGTATCCATTTGTTACGTCTCTTTCCTTCCTTCTGCTGCCTGAGAGGTCACAATCAGGTGATGAGAGAGAACTGTGAGCCTAAGCCTGACCTGTGCCTGCAGGGAGCCTTGGGTTATGAGCTCATGATTAGGTGTGCTAATGGAAACCTAATGGTCAGCTTTGAGATTAGGACATTCCTGTCAAGCATGACATGCATGGCCGCATCTTAAAAGCAGCTTATGCAATTATTTTACTCTTATTCACTTATTTACAGTATGGGGGATGGACCCAAAGGCCTCATGTGCTAACACATTCTCTACCACTGAGTTACATCCCAGACCTTTATTTTACTTTTTGAATAAAAAATAGTTGTGATACAGTCACATGCACATTTGTGTTTGTTTTTTTTGGAAATCATTACATGCTTTCAAGAAATGAGCTAATAAGTTAATTACTGGCCCAAACTCTTTGAGGAGCATAGAAATAAATTCAAAAGTGAAGCAGGAAATGTCATGGTGTTCAATAGAAATTTATTTAAAATGTTAGCTTGTGATAAAAATTTGCATAAAAATAAATGTAATTCTGGCTGAATTAAAGGAGAGTGTACTGGATATTAAAGCTTAATGCCAATGTGCTAAGTAAATCCTAGAGCTGAAAAAAAATAAAGATACTCTCACTAGATAAATATTCGTAGCTCTGAATTTCAAGAAAAACTCACAGGGAGCAGAAGCGTATTCTTATTCTTTAAACTCATAGGACAGTACTTTTTATACACAGAGAAATTAAAATAAGATAGTTTTACATTTAAAATCTACAAATTACTCAAGTTTCTTAACAGAAAAGTGGCCTTCAAGAGGCCAATAGTGGCTGAGAAAGAGTAGCAAGATAGGACCTGACATTGCAGAAAGCCACTCTAGCAATAGCAACTTTTTTGTTCACAATTTAAAAGAAAACAAAAGGAGCAAATACTTTACCTGGTCATGAGGGTGTGTGTGTGTGTGTGTGTGTGTGTGTGTGTGTGTGTGTCCAGGTGTCTCTATGTAGCCGAGGCTGGCCTTGTACGTGGCATCTTCCCACATCACTTTCCTGAGTAGCTGGGGTTATAGATGTGTGCCACTGTTTCTGGTTGACCAGTTTTTTAGAAAGCAATCAATGACTAGAAGATGAAGTCTCTTGTCTCTTCTAACAGGTGCAAGATTGTATTTAAAATGTTCTTTTCTTCAAATATGCTACCACTAGCAGGGACGGTGGAGGACCCAAGGTGGTCCCTCTCTCAGCCAGCAGCCAGCACCCATCTGGCTCAACTCTGCTTTCTTTCACAGGAAGAAAATCCAGTGTATTTCTCCTTGGAGAAGGACATTGGAGAGAATAACTACCTGTCTTATAGTCCCTAAAAGGGGTAGACCCACTTTTCTATTGACTATTTTTTAGATCATGCTAAAATTAACACAATATAGCCAGCTATCTTGGCATATACTTGTAATCTCAGCTACTCAGGAGGCTGAAACAGAAGGATCACAAGTTTGAGGTCACCTTGGACGATGTAGGAAGACCATATCTCAAAATAAGAAGAACTGGGTCCACAGCTCGGAGATACGGCGCCTGCCTAACATGTGCAAGCCCTGTGATCAAACCCAGCACCACACACAAAAGAACATATAGCAAAAGATTAACCATTTTAATTAGGCTTAAAGGCACACCTCTGTAGCATTAACTATAACCACGTGGTATGCAATCAATGTCCCATACTTTTCCATCTCCCAGAATAGAAATTGTCCCTCTTAACCAAATTTCCACTAACTCGCCCCCCTAATCCCTGGCAACCACAAGTTTACTTTCTGATTCTATGAATTTGACTATTGTATTTAACTCATTTAAGTGGAATCATATAGAATCTGTCTTTTTGTGAGTGGCCTACTTAATATCAAACAACATTCTAATGATTCACCCTGCGGTAACATGCATCAGAATTTCCTTTTCTTAAGGCTGAAAAGTATTCCTTCATATGAGTAGACCACATATGGCTTATTTGTTCATCAGTGAATAGACCACTTGGTGGCTCCCATCTTTGGACTCCTGTGAATAACACTGTAATAAACACAGATATATTGAATTTATTCTCCTCTACAGGCTTGGGGCATATGTTTGCTGTGTCCTTGGGCTGCAGTAAACTTAGAGACTCCTCATTTTGAAAAGAGTAGTGAGCTAAGGATTGGTAAGGACTAAACTCAGTCCCTCTCCTTATGTCCCCAATCTTGTCTCCCATATGTGCTGCCAGCACTGGATGGCATGCTGATGGCAATCCCCAGGGACTTCCAGTGCCAGATCACGTTGCCTAGAAACACCCAGCCCCTTCCACCCTTTTCTATTTGTCTTTTCCCCACAGGAGGGCTTCTCTCTTCTTTCTACACTGGGGCAAGTTCAGGTTTAAACTCTTGGAAACAAACTGCTCTTCAGAAAAATTGTTCTTCCTATCGCTCCTAGTACCCATGGCCCAAATCTGCAGATCACTTTGCATTTGGACAACGCTGTCTTCTGGGGGTTCGCAGCCATTTTAAAGAGGGTTCCTCTCAGTAGGTTGGTTGGCCTAACTAAGCCTTACCAGTTTAACATGCATGACTCAATTACACAAGAGTTAGCTAATGAGCAGTGGGGAAAAGTTACAGGTTAAAACAAATGGCGCCCAAATGAATCAAGCTCGGCCTTTCAGATGCCCACCGTTCAACAAAGACCTGGCAAGGCACTTTCTTCACTGGGTATGAATCATCCAGATAAAAAGGGAAACCAGGCCCACCTACGTTCAGAGCTTGTACAGTATGACCTCGAGGCCCAACGTCTACCAGGAGCTTCCTAGCAAAAGGCCAAGCCCCAAAGAATAAAAGGGCTTACACATAGGCATTAAATAATTCTCTTAGAGATGCAAATTTCTAATTAGTTACTGTGGCAACTGTAGAGGCCTAGAAGTAAGTCCCCTACACAATGAACCTGAGAGTTTACTTTTTTGATTTACTACAGGCCTGCAACCAGCCGGAGGAGGAAAATAAATATTGCTTTAACTGTGACAGGAGAATAAAGTGCAACAAGGGAAGGGATTTCATCCTTTTGTTCCAATTCCTACAGGTCTAAGAGGGACGTCGCGCCTGACACACAGTCTTGCGGCAAAGAGAGGCTGAATTCTCAAAGGACTGATAAAAACAAGACTGCTATAAACATGACCAAAATATAAACAGATTATTTCTTAATTTGCATTGACATTTTTACTTCTTCAAAGAGAATAGGCCCTAAGATTACTTTAAAGCAGCATGTTTTGACAGGGCAGTTTTCATGTATAATATTTCCTATGATTGATTTTTTTCTGCTTTTCTTTTCAGAATTAAGTACAGTTCCTCAGACTTTTTACTAGATATGGAAAAAAATTCATTGTTGGAATAACTACTCGTTGGAAGTAACTTCTATTTTTTTAACTTTGAATAACATACAAATAGAAAAAAGCATTTCATTTTTTAAAAGTCTATTGCATTAAAGGTAGAACATTGGTTTTTGTCAACACATGAAGAGAAATATTTTTCAAAAACAACTATTGAGGTTTAAGACTAGTTATTTTTGTTAAAGTTCAGGAGATAAAGATATAAATGCTTTCTCTTATCTTTAATCACCAAACAAGAAATAAAAATATGGTCAACAAAACAAGGTACTATTTTGTGTGGAGCATGTTACTTTCATCTGTCTTCTTGAATGTTGTAAAACAAATTTACAGTCTTCATACTTCCTCCATAATTGAAATGAAACTCAACAATCTTATGTCTGTGTTTTAATTATGTAGTCCTAAGGTCACTATAAGCAAAAAACTAACTGAAATACTATGTGCATTGGAAGAAAGTGAGGCTCCAAGAATACTGCACAGGAACGAGAGTTCCCCTTGCCCGCTGCTGGTTTGCTTTGCAGAACTGGCGCTTGAGCCCAGCATTTTCACTCTAACTCTTGCTTTTTCTCACTAAGTTGCTGAGTTACTCAGGCTGCAGTCCTCTCACGTGAGATGTTCCCTCACATCCCTCTATCGGAAAGCCCTTCCTTCCTTCCCCCAGACCTCCCAAAGCTCTGCAGATTTTTGACTCCTGCCGGCCTGGATCTCAGGCTTTTAGCATCCTGCTCTGTGCAGGATGTGTGTAGCACTCCCCGTTGGGTTAGGAAGAGCTGAATGACTGGTCCTTATGACAGAAAGTTAGTATTACATGTGAATTTCTATAGACACAGTGAGTTCGCTCCAACAAATGACTCTATTTTATGCAGAAAAAGAGCAAACCCATCATTGATTTATTTATTCAGGCATATAAGAAACACCTTGTGTTTGAATAAAATAAGAAACACCCTGAACCTACGCCACAGAGTGGAGTGTAGAATTCTATCAAAAGCTTCTAGGCACCAGTGTAGCTCTTCTCCCTCCTGTTCCCGTGGCTTCTCCAGCCAAGTCAAACACTGTCCTGAATCTTAGTGGCTCTTGCTGGGTGATCTGAAGGCTCATATCATTTCTATGTGTCTTTTTTAAGGTATGCGGTTCAGGTTTTTCTTAATCTTTATAACTTTGGTAGCTCTGAAAGCCTACTTTTTCATCCGATGCTATGTTGCTAAGCTTTATTCGTATTGCTGCCATGCTAGAATCCACCAATTTCACTTCTCTATTTTGGTGTGTAAATGTACCACATTTAAGTCATATGTCCTCTTTTCTTTCTCACCATGGAACAAGCTGGCAACGTTTTCTGCATGTTTCCAGGTGTACCTTATGTGTTACTGGGAGAGGAAGTGCAAAGCCAAAGGACTTTGTAAAATACTGGCAAACATTTTCCAAATTGACCATCCAATCTGTTCACTCACCAGTATCTAAGAGATTTATTTTTGGGCCAGGGGTGGGAGGGGTGCTGACTATGATGTATTGATGGAATACTACAAATTCTGCTTATATAGAAGAAAGTGGCAGATGCGATGGGTGCGTTACAGTTCGGAAGATACAACCGGTGAAGACAGAGGGCCCGACATCTGAGTTCCTGTTAGCGATCCAGGGACCCAGGGGTGGGAGGGGTGTTGACTACGATCATGTGCAGCCTTGAGGCCTGAGCAAGACCTTGCCTTTGATCTTGAGTGAGGAACTTATTGGGAGGGTTGAGCAGAGATGTGCCACAGTCTGGGTCTGGCTGCTCTGTGAAGGGGTAAAGGGATGATGGTGGACACAAAAAGACAAATTTATGAGGCCACTGAAATAATTTAGGTCAGAGGTCAACAAAGCTTTTCTTTAACAAGCCAGCGAGTAAATATCTTTGGCTTTGCAGACCATATGGTCACTGTGGCAAAAGCTGAATTTGACTATCGCAGCTCGCAAGCAGCCAGAGACAACGAGTCAACAAATGGGCGTGGCCAGACGTGTTCCTGCCACAACCTCCTGGACATAGTGTGCACACAGCTGACCTAGATAATGATGGCTTGGAACTGGATGGCAGCTATCGAGATAATGAGACATAGATGGGTCCTACAGGTTTTTTGAAGTAGCATGCATAAAGATCCAGCAGCAGGGCACATTCAGGACACGAATGAAAGGAAGAATTTGGGGATGATTCAAAGGGTTTTTTCACTAAATATAAATCCAAAGAAATCACTATCTTGGTATAGTTGTGCAGGACGTTCACTGCACAGGGCAACACATTAAAAACGACTCTGATTATATTACAGACACATTTGTTGTATATTTATTATCATAATTTTCTAACAGATGGCACTAAAATATTCTTTCTAACAAATGATGAAAACAAAATCTTAGGTGCTGCTTTTACTATTTCACATAAAGTTTCTCTGTGCCTTAGTGGTTTTAAATTGTTTTTTTAAGTCACGATTTATTTTCCTGGGTTGGAAGAATGGCTCAGCGGTTAAAGCACTTGCCTAGCAAGTACTTAGGTAAGGGCAGAGTACCTTAGTTCAGTTCCCCAGCACCACATAAGCCAGGTGTGGTGGTGCATGCCTGTTATCCCAGCATTTGGGAGACTGAGGCAGGAGGACTGTTGTGAGTGGTGTTTTTTTTTTTTTCTTGTTTGTCTGCTTGGTCTGGTGTTTTGTTTTATTTTGTTCTTGCAGAATTACAGCCAAGGACCCTTTATTACTAAGCTAGATCTCCAGGCCATTTTTATTTTTCATTTCTTATTTTGAGACAAGGTCTCACTATATTACCCGGAACTTGTGATCTTCTTACCTCAGCATCCCAGCATTGTGGAACTGCAAGCATGCACCAGCATGACCAGCTTTATTGTACTTTTGTGCTCGGCAGGTGATTAGTGTTGTTGGACATATACGGTTATCATCGAAATAAATACTGTCGAGAATAAATGGAAATTGAAGTTCTTGTGCTTTATTGGTAGGAATGTAAAATGGTGGAACTACTGTTAAAAATACCATGAGTGAGTCCTCAAAAAGTTAAACATAGAATTACCACGTGATACGATCCAGCAGTTTCTCTTTAGGTATATACCCCCCAAAATGGTAACAAAACCGTAGAGAGATATTTGTAGGCTCAAGTTCATAGCAGCACCATTCACAATGATTGAACGACGAAAGCAGCGCAAGCTTCCCTGGACAGATGAGCAGATAAACAAAATGTGGTCTGCTCTACACTGGAACATTTTTTCAGGAGGAAGATTCGGACACAAGCTTCAGTGTGGCTGAACCTTGAGGAGGTTTTGCAAAGAGAAACAAGCCGGTCACGGAAGGACAGAAAACGTGTCTGACGTACCTGCAGCAGTCAACCCCAGTATGGGCTCAGAACACAGCCCCTCCGCGTGTGCCACCTGAGGCGCTGAGACCGTTGAGCTGAAGGACAGTAGACAGCTTCCAAAGCGGGTGTCCCTGGCCCTCTCCTCCCCTCGCCTTCCCTGTTTCTCTTTCCTCCCCAAAGAAAGTCAGGAACTGAATTCCTCTTCCCTCAGGCAGGGCATAGAAATTAGAACTGCTCTTCCCAACGGGAGGTGTGAAATCTAGAAAGGCCGTTGTCTTTCTTCTCCCTTCCCCCTTGAAGACTGCCACTCCAGAGTGTCCTACCTCGCAGGAAGGAATGTTCCCCAGAGAGGCCAAGACCAACCTGGAACTGGAGGCCTTGCCTAGCTCTCCCTCCCCTGGCTCCTCCCACTAGGCCCCACCCCTTCACCCAGTCAGCTTCTATAGGCCCAGCCTAAGAATTCAAGCGGACAGGTTTCCTGATTTTTGGAGCTCGCTTGCCTGCTGTCTTTCTCTCGTTGTTCTTATAGCCCTGAGATTGAACACAAGGCCTGGCCGGTCCACTGAACTCTATCCTCAGTCCTTTATGTATTTACCTACTTACTTATTGTTTTATTTATTGATTGATAGGGCCTTGCTAAGTCACCCCGCTGAGCTCAAACCTGTAATCCTCCTGCCTCAGCCTCCAAATGTGCTGGCATAAACTACTACCTCCAGCAAGTTTTCATTTCTGAAAACTTGGTTAAATAAATTTGTTAGGCTTTTCTCTTCCCAACCTGCTTCTTATTTTTGGAGTATTTGCTGTGACTCCTAGAAAGAGTGAGGGAAGATCCCATGGCTTTCCGCCTCTACGATAGGGGCAGACAGGAGAAAGTGGTTGTCAGTGGGTGGAATGAAAGGAGTGTGGACAGTTGCTGAAGGTTATAGTTTCAGTTGGGGACAATGGGAAGTTCTGTGGGCAGATGGCAGTGGTGGTTGGGCAGCTATGTTGTACTTTAAGGTGGCTGTTGTACCTTACTACTGTTGTACCTTAAAATGCTTAAAATGAGCTGGGCATGATTGTGCACAGCTATAAGCCCAGTTACTTAGGAAGCTGAGGCAGGACAATCACCAGTTCTGGACAACCTAACAAGACTCTGCTTCAAAGTTTATGAATAAATAAAAAAGGGCTGGAATAGAATGGAGTGGTAGAATGACCCTAGGTTAAATCACCAGTAACACACACACACACACACACACACACACACACATTTTCATGGTCTGTTTTATTCCATGTATATTTTATCACCATAAAAAGAAAAGCATTGTATTAAAAAGGTCAAATGTTTCTTCTTTTTAAAGAATGGTGGATCTTAGGTGTCACAGAAAATATGAAAACATTCAGGAAAAATAACTGTGAATTTGAGGTCAGCCAATCCACAGGTACCTTACCACGAGCGGGGCTCAAGGCCCTTCCTTCCCTACATGCCCCTCCTAGCCGGGGTGGCTACATGAGAGAGGGAACTGCCATTTCTTTCCTCCCTCAGTGTTAATGACTCCACCACAGCTGTGGAAAAGCGATTGAGACTGAAGTGCCATTTCCAATCAGCTTTGCTAAGCAACCTTCCCTTAAGGAACAGAAAAAGTAAATCAAGCCAGTAAAACGCTGTATAAAGACCAAAGAGGTAAAACAGCCATCTTTAAAATTCCAAAATTCACCCGCCGGGCCAGCAGCTTGTAAAGGAGTGCTGCAGCAACCTGAACCAGCTAGCCTGTGGGCCGGTTGGCCCTTTGTGACCGCTGCTGTCGCCTTCCGAACTCCCCGGGGCCTGGCCTCTTCCTTCCCTGCCCTCCCTCTTTGCCTGGTTAGATGGTCATGCAGGCGTGGCCTTGACATTGGTTGTCCACTTTGCCACCGTGACAGGTTTAATGATCAAAAGGCCACACCACAGTGCGTGGCCATGAAACTGGCTCCCACGAAGCCCCTTGGATTCCAAATGGCCCTTTGACAGGATCAGGGCAAGTCTCACTCTACAGGGCGGCAGCACCTCTGTGCGTTCATCTGCACCATCGACCCAGGGCACGTGGTTGAGGTGTAGTTCATGAAACATCCTTTCTTCCATGGCTCATCAGCCAGCCAGCCTCCTGCCACCTGTGGGCTCCAGTGAGGAGGCTGTGAGATTGAACCACCTGCTCGGGGGTTCATCCCGCCAGTCCTAGCTTACTCCCCTGCGGAGCTCTTCCTCTCCCATCTCCCAGGGGAGGGGTGACAGAGGGGACCTAGGAAGCAACAGCCCCCATCAGTCTCTCACATCCTTGGAGCCTCTTGGGAAGGAGGAAAAGAAGCACAGAAAAGTATCAAAGCTGACACTTGATATTAGCCAGAAAGAGGGGGAAGGGGAGAGGGAAAGGGGAAGGAAGGAAGGAAGGAGGGAAGGACAGAAGGAAAAGGAAAGAACCAGTCCAGCACTGATGTGATTTAAATGGCAAGCAGGGTGGGTACTGCTTTGGGTGGCCCCAGGACAGTCTCAGCCAAGCACTCAGGGTTAGGCTGTCCTCCCCTGGCAGTCTTCCTACGCCTCACCAGCCAGGATTAGACAGTAGTGACACGCCAGAACGGAGATGACGACACCATTTGCAGCATTTCTAAGCACACACACGGACTCAGCAGCAGACACCAGAGAAGATGGCTCCGTCAGCTCTGGCTGGAGTGTGCTGGGGTCAGCCCTGGCCCAAGCCCCTGTGCACCATGCTAAACAGCTTTAAACTCAGATTACCTTAGAACTCACAATTATCTCTTCCAAGTTCGCACATGTCAGCCTTCGAAGGTTTGATAGCTTCTCAGGCTAGCTGCTGAAAGGCTCTCACCGGTCATCTGAAACGTTTTAATAGGAGCCTCCTTGGGGAATTCTATTTGAGAACAGAGAGGTTTATGACATCTAGGGTGCAGAGTAATTTAAACTCAAGCCCCTGCAACCATGAGAGTTGATTTTACACCTCTTTGGACCTGGGCTGAGGGAATCCCATTAAGTATTAGGTACTAGGAATATCAAATAGCACCCGTAGTTGAAGAACTGAAATATCTTGCATGAGGGTCTATTCCATACTGGTAAGGTTTTTCCTTAGTTTAACTATGTTTGTTTTGAAAAATAACAGATGCGTCCAGGTTGGCACGGCCTCTGCAGCGGGCTCAGTGCTGCTCTCTGGCTCGTTTCCTCTGATACGTCGCTGCCACGTGGTATTCTACAGTCTGAGAGGCTTCTGGGAGCTCTTTTTAAATTTCACTGTTCTTCCATAGCTCTCTGCTCCCAGCAGATCCCCGAGGAACACTGCAAACTTAATCATAAGTACAGGTGATGGTGGCCACTGGGCACACTCCTCCTCCAGGTGGGAAAACTTCAAGGAACAGGTTTCTCTGAGTCTCTGCTCTTTCGCCTGTCAAATAAGGCCAACAGAATTCAAGAAGGACTTAAAGGGTGTCATGTCAGTATGAGAGATCAGCTCTCTTTTCCTTAATAAGAAAAAGCTTTGAAGACTATCCCGAAAGAAGGGAGCATATTGTTATTGTCTGCTTTGAGTTTACTTATTGTTTTGAGAATTGAACCCAAGGCCTCACATACGCTAGGCATCCCAAACATTATTTTAACACCAGCAGTGCTTATAAATATCAGAATTTAGGAGTGACTGTTCTATTTGACTCTAAAGCAAAGGGTTTAGTCTAAATTTTATTTGTGACAGAGCCAGCACTCTTTTAATGTCTGAGCCAAGTCACTCTTACAAACTTCCTGGGTGGAGTCACTTCACCTGAAACTGAGTTGATGGCAAATATCACCATCATCTATTCCATGTGGTTGGCAGTGTGCTAAAATTACTATATGACGCTATGGAAATATTGAAATTTCTATAAATTTATAGCATGGTGTGTTTGAACAATAGTAAGTGACCCTTCATTCTGCAGAGATCTTCCACCAATCCACTGCCACAAAAGCTGAAGCTCTCATCCTGCTTATGGCTTGCAAACAATTCATGAATTGCTGCAGACCAAGTGTGGTGGCTCATGCCTATAATTTCATCACTCTAGAAGGCTGAGGCAAGAGGATCATAAGTTCAAGCCCAGCCTGGGCAATTTAGCAACTTGTCTCAAAATAATAATTATTTTTAAAAGGACTGCAGAGATGTAGCTCCATGGGAAGGCTTTAGGCTCAATCTCTAGGACCTAAATAAATAAACAAATACAAAGTATATATTATATGAAAACTTGCACAGCATCGTAAGTAAAGTGTACTAATTTCTTAAAAAGCAAATGGTTGAAAGTGCTGTAATCAAGCTTTAGGAAATGCAGGCAGAATTTACTGGCCTTCTTTGAAATAATTGGTGATAGCTATCCTATTGATAACAGGATTAACTAAATTCAAAATGTTGCCTAGTTTTCATGCTCGTTGTCCTAATCGAAGGACTACCTGTGATAAAATTTTAAAGGATTTAATAATTTTTGATTAAACTGTTTAATATTACTTAGGCAAGCTACCAACCGTATTTAAACAAGTCATATAAAAATATTTTTAACAGGAGGGACAGCATATGCAATCTTAGATTTCAGGCTCTTGTATAAGCTCACATACTACTGACAATCTCATACTAATAGTCCAGGGGGAGTTGGTCCTGAAATGTGCTGGCATCAGAGCATTTTCCCAGTTTGCCAGCCTGGAGCTCTTCCTTGAAACCCCAAGAACTGAGAGGATCGACATTTTGAGGTACACAATTAAAAAAGAGAAGGAAAAGTTCAAAAGAAACTTCTTCCCCTCGATTCCAATGCATTTGCAGGTCAGGAGAGGACATGTTTGTAGATGGGATTAACTCCCTGCTGGTTCCTCTACATCTGAGAACCCGAGCCCCCTCTCCCCCAATCCTCCCGTGGCAGGGGGCCAACATCATCTGATCCTTCCAGAGCTGAAGTTTCACCAGAATGATTTTCTGGAAACACATGCACAAATCACAAAAATAACATCGAGGAACAATGTTTGTAAATTCACATTTGAAGGAATTCCCATTCCTTCAAATGTTTCTTCTCACAAAGAAAAAGTTAAAAAGGACAGAGGTAGAGGGAAGAAGGAAGGTACAGCTCTATGAAGTAGAAATGTTGGAACGGCACAGCCTTTAATGCAAAACTAATGCTAAAACAACTTCACCCTTACATAAACCCTACATAGTCAGTTACTTGTACATTTACCTAGGCAAGACTGCGGTCTCACAGCCTACGCTTTCCGCAATTCACTAAGTGCAATGGGGACAATAAAATCTCAGATTTTTCAAGTGTTCATCTAGAAAAGAGGAGAGCAGAGAGGAGAGGTGCAGGTGCTTGCTCTGTCGCCAGTGCCTTAATGACATTGAAAGTATTTTCTCTGTTGTCCTATCTTCTAAGTAGCAGGACTAGAGGACGTAGGCACGTCCATGTTGAACCAGGAGTATGTTTATTTCTGCTGACTCTATCCTTTTAAATTACAGAACCTCAGAAGATCGTGGGTTTTTCAGTTTCTCCTGCCTAGGAATGCATTTCACAGCACTATTCACAAATTTGCGCCTGACAAATGCTTGCATCTATCTAATCAAGATGGCAGCAGCCCTGGCTGATGGGGGTGACCAGAGCTTGTTCAGGTGGTGCCTAAGCAATTGGTTTGCCTCTCAGGTCCATAGATCCTCTGACAAATTTCAGCCATGGTAAGCTGGTTACGTGCTTCAGGAGTCCCCATGACGTCATGGGTTTGGCTCTGGTATAGAAAAGGCAGTCAGTCTTGAGCAAGTGTGAATAATGTCCAACGGACACCACTAGACTTTGCTTGTCTAAAATGCAAAAGTGAATTGTTCATCAGAATTTTTGAGAAATGCCCTGATAACACTAACAAGGGGTGTTAAACCATTCCTGATTCTTAGCGAGTTTTTACTTAGAAAAACAAAAAAGCCTGAGTTCCTTCCACAGAGGAGCTTCCAGTTCCCTGTGAACCGTTCTCTGCCTCCATGGAAGGGGCATCCATGACAGCAAATTTGGGTCCACTGGCTTTTAATTCTAATTCTCTCCTAAATGTCATATATTCTCTCTTTTAATGTATTTTGCATAGGTAATGATGAGCTGGGTTGTCTGCTTCAGATAATTTGTAGTAAGTCTCTTAATTTGCTAAATAATCATGTTGCCCAAATGGTATATTATTAATAGCATGCAGCACACAAAAAGGGCTTCCTTGATGTATTCCAAAGGAAGAAAGGCCAAGTGCAGAGCATTAGAGCCACAAATTGGGGTCTTATTTTGCTTCAAGATGCTTTGAAACATGTAATTATGGGCATAACTCTGCTTGTGAACTTGTCCTCATTAACTAAGTAATTAGCAAGATCTTGTTTGATCTTGGAATTCATTAGTCATTGCAGCAGAAAGACTGCTTCAGTTTTAACACACAGGAATCAACAATTAAGCCGATAATAAAAAAATCGATATCACTTTTGTGCTTATTATATTTTTTCCATGGCTGTGTTGTACCTAATTAAGCAGTGTTTTACATTAGAAATATTTTTAGAGTAGCATTATCACATTCATTTGAACATAAAGGCAGACTAAACTTCTGCTTAGTAAAAAGGCTGTCACCAATTAAGGCACAGGCAAGATCTAGAGCTAACTCCCTTTCCTCATCTACACACAGTGTTTTTGCAAACTGTAAGATGGTGTCAAAGTTGAAAGTCAGCACGTGGGTTTTAAAAGCTGTGTTCCTCCCCTTTCATTCTTAAACCATCTCCGGGGAATTCTAGAATTCTATTAGAAATTCCTCCAAGTGCAGCCAGGTGAACTACAGGCCTACCAGATAAATTAAGGGCTTACGGGGTTCTGTACGTTCTACCTTTTTAGGAGTTTGGTCATTGTTATGATTGCCTGACATCATAAAAGTTACAATCATAAATATTTTAGGCAGAGACTGGACCTTCAAGATTATTTTAGAGATGAGAAAACTGAGGCAATGACTGAGGAAACAGCTCCTCTAAGATAACAAATCTGTCCAAAACAACTACCTCCATTTTCTACTCCACTTTATGCAGAGCTTTTAAAATGCACATTTGAAGTCTGGAGGACTGGCACAGCTGTCAAAGCACTTGCCTTGCAAGCATGAGGCCCTGAGTTCAATTCCCCAGCACCACAAAGAGCTTCGCGTGGTGGTGCATGCCCGTAATCCCAGCACTCAGGAGGCTGTGAGGCAGGTGGATTGCCCTGAGTTCAAGGCCAGCCTGGACTACACCAGTGAGTTCAGGACCTACAGAGCAAGACCTGATCTCAAAAAAATGTGTATATAAAATAACTATATGTATGTGTACACACACACACACACACACACACACACACACACACACATTGGAGAAGCATATTTTAGGCATCCAGAAGAATTAGATAAAATTTGAAATTCACCAGTTTCCTTGAAACTTCCTTAGAATTCAATTCTGTCAGATCACGCTGATACATATTTAGCTGATTGGGATTCACATTTGTGCTGGAATTTGTTACCAGAAAATTCAACCAGCCATGGTCTTGATTTTTCTTTTCTTTAACTTACAACAAAGGCCCTTAAAAATTAGATTTACTTGTTTTCATGGTACATTTGAGATGCTACAGCCTACTACCCAGTATCGCCTCCAGCCCCATGTGTAGGCAGCAGAGGCAGCCGGGAGAGGGCCAGAGCAGAGCCCATGCTTGTACTTAGAGGCGTGGCTCAGGGGCCACGTGCGGGGGCCAATTGATGTCTTGTTCTTATTTTCCAGCAGAGTGGAAATTTAAAGATTTCTAGCTTTCGTAATATTAACTTATATAATATTGTCAAATATTAACTTATTAGAGTATCATAAGTTCCATTATAAGTCCCCTAGAGTAGTGCTGATATGTAGTAAGATGTGCTAAGTAAAATAATTAGATATTTAAAATCAGTCTGTTTGGGGAAGTTTTCACTTTTTTACACTATCAGAGCAATTTTCACTCAAAATTTCAACTTTTCTCTCTCACGTGTACAATAAATTGAACATGGTCACGTGTGTGTGTTAATACATGTGTGTACCTTATCCTGTGTACTCTTTCTCAGTTACACTTATGACACTGATAACCTTCTCAATGGTTAAAAAAAGGCTATTTCCCTGTTAAGTTTGGGGTTTTAAAAGAATTACCTGCCTAATTTTTCTTGTAGGTTTAGTGTTAATGAATAATTTTTAAATAAAAAAACTACAAAAAAGTAAACAAAGTAAAAAAAATGTCAGAACTGAGTCTCATGACAAAACTTTGAACTGTAGTAACTGCCAGGGTGGGGCACTGTGCTGACAGATGCTTCTTTTAAAACGTGTCAGACGCATTTGTGTTGAAAACAATGAATCTATTCAGATAAATGAATCTTATTTAATATAATAATGATGTCTTCCCCATGAAGGGGAATTTACATCAATGTTTTCATAAAGTTTGTAAAATGAGAAGGGTCAAATTATTTTCAAAAAATGTAACACTTTCGCTGTTCATCAGCATTCTGACAGTAGAAGAAACACGGCCCATAAATCAGTAATTAAATATTCCCCAACTTGAGTCTGTTTGTGAAAGTTATTATTTGTGAATGGATGGATTTCCTGTTCTTCCCAAGAATGAGAAGCCAGGAGGCCTTCAGAAAGTTCAAAAGGTGCCCTGCCTCCTGAGGCCAACTGCAACCAGGACGGTGGTGAGATTCCCAAGGCGCCTCAGCAAAATGGAGTCATTTAAAAACTTACAGTGGTTTCTCTACGTCCTATTTTTAAAATCTTGACCAGGGATCTGGAGGGTTACTCTATTTCTTGTGGGGTTTTTTTTTTTTTCTGTCAAAGTTTCCACTTCCCCCTCCCCTCCTGTTCGAGTGGGAGCAGTAGCTCAGAAATCTGTAAACAGACGGCCGCCTGGTTTAAAGGAAATTCTGGAATATAATGAAGGCCTCGCGTAGTCCTTGGGGCCTGGCCTGCTGGGCTCCAGCCGCTGAAAGCAGCCGCTGGGTGGATTTCCCAGCCTTTGGAGCCCCTCTCGCCGGGGTTTGCTCAAGTGTACCAAGGCTGTTGGCGAGGCCGGCCCAGCTGGGCGGGTTTGCGCTCCTCCCAGGAGCTCAGCAAAGGTGAGAGGGCTCCTTCATCTCCTCTGGGCCCCGTCCCCCCTCTGCGCTGGGCCCGCACAATAGTTCCTTCAGCTGGTCCTCCGGCAGGGAGAGCTCCCTGTCGCATCTCTCCCACTGGGACATTTTTCCACATTTCCAGGATTATCGCCACTTTCACTTAGATCTATGTGTGCTGCCTCCACATACAAAGGAGCACTTGGGGACAGGATTAGTAGGATTAGAAGAGGTTCGCATATGTCCAGTTCAAGCAATTGGTATTCAAAGCTTTACACTTTCAAATGCCACCAAGAGAGAGAAAAGGAACACGGAGCTTGCTTTGCATTTCAGCACCTTCAAGAGAGGAGCAGCGCTTTTTATTGGTGTTTAAAGCCGAGGGGATAAACAGATTCCTCTTCTGGTTTAATCCAGTCCAACATACCACGGCGGCCTCTAATCTGGGGACCCGAATAGCGCTGCTGGCAGGCTCCAAAATCTCAACTTCTGCCTTTGAACGGCTGCTGGTGTGACAACCACACACAAGAACACATATTCGTAACAAGCTTCTTTCCTAGTGATTTATTATGTTTATATACAAGCATTTATTCCCCCAGGATCTCCTCTGCAAAATATTTGTCACTCATTTCGAACTAGTCTAGCAGTGAAGCACAGCTTTCCAGCCTGACTTGTAGCAGAAATTTGGTTCATTTCCACTGGTAGGTGGGACAGGGCTGACAAGGGGCATGATGGGTAATGGAAAGGGCCATACATGTAGTACAATTACACTTGACATCGGGAAAAGCGTTCCTGTAGCGGCCAAAGTATTTGTTGCGCTTGTTGTGAGGCCCCTTTCCCACAACTCTGTTTTCAGGTCCTGGAATAATTCCTCTCTTCTCCCTCTGTTTTCCAATCCCAAGAAGGTCTGTTTTCCTTTACAAAGACCGAGATATCCGTGAAAACAACAGCAGCCATTCCACTAAGCCCACGAGGCAATGTGTGAGGAAAGTTGTTGTCTAGATTACAACTATTTATAAAAATTTTGTTCAGAAATGAAAAAAGGTTTGATTCTAAGGATTATTTTGATGACATCTTTTGCAATGCTATGGGTTTTAAAAAATGAACTTCTCATAAACTCCGGAACATCACTTTCAGTGAAAAGAGTGCTAAATATTGTATCTTATTTCTCATGGATAAATCTGTATTTTAATATTCTTGTTATTAATAGAAAATTAAGTATTTACAATAATCATCTCTGACCTTGAGGTCCTATCCCAGATCTATTCTTAACTAGACGATTACATTTAGTTAATTACTTTGTTTTCTCTTGGCCTGAAATTCAAGAAGTATAAAATAAAGGAATTGAATTAAAATACATGTAGATTTTAGTCCTAGCACTACACAATATATAAACTGCTTTCACAGAATATTTTGAGCTTTTAAACATTTTACAATCCTTTAATATGTGTGTGTGTGTGTGTGTGTGTGTGTGTGTGTGTGTGTGTGTGTGTGTGTGTGCGTATGACAGACTGAACCCAGAGCCTTTGTACTGAACTACATCCCTGGTCATGCTATATCTATCTATCTATCTATCTATCTATCTATCTATCTATCTATCATATTGAGACAATATGTTGCCCTGGCTGGATTCAAGCTAGGACCGTCCTACCTCAGCCTCTCACAGTGCTGGGATTACAGGTATGTGCCAACCAGCCCAGTCTTACTGATTGTTTTGAAAGTTATCTATACCTTCCACAGAACAACTCCATTTTCACAAGATAAAATAAAAAAGTGATCTCTAGAAAAATAACTATAGCACTGGTGCAGGAACTCATTTGAAGATATATTTTACCTTGAGACACTGTCCCTTATCAAATACATTAATAAAAATCTGATAGAAAGTTATATCTCACACTTAATCATTATCTTTTCAAGTCTATTTCCTCTCTGTTATTTTTCATATTAGACAAATTCTAATGTTTTATGTTCAGATTTATTTCTTTGCTCTGCCATTTTCTTTCTTCTCTTAAATCATCCCATAAGATTTTTGTCCTGGTTATTACATTTGCAGTTCTAAAACTTCTAAAACTAGTTCTTATTTATATTTTCTATATCTGTGCAGCATGAGTGTGAGTGTGTGTGTGTGTGTGTGTGTGTGTGTGTGTGTGTGTGTGTTCCCCCTTTCTATTGGTCTAAAGTACGTACTTGCTCATTGAAAAATTTTGTTTTTATATCTGCCTTAAAATCCTTGCCAGATAACCTCAACATCCATGCCACCTTGGTACTGGCACCTGCTCATTGTAGCTCTGAATTAAATTTCAGTTTTGTTTGGTTCTTGATAAAACAAGCTGTGTTTTGGACACACTGAGTATTATGAAGCTCTGGGGCTGATTTAGGTTTCTCGTGTTAGCAAGTTTCTGCAGAAACCTTTCTTTTTGGCAGAGGGAAAAAGGCACCAACTATTCATTAATGAGTGAAGGTGTGAGTCCAGGCCCAGTTTCCCATGATCAGATTCAATGACAATCAGTCAGAGCACTACAGAACACATCAAACAGGACCCAGACAAAACTGAGTCAAATTCTAGCCCTGACTTACTTATTACGTGCTGGAAGATAAGCCTCACAAAGTGGCTGAGCTTCAATTTCCTTAGCTCTAAAACACAGAAAGTAATGTGTGACAGGGCAGGCAACTGCAGGGTTAGAAATATGACATGTGAAGACCCAAGCACATAGTTATTTCAACAAACATGAAGTACCCCCTGTTACAAGCATGAGTCGGTGTAGAGCAAAGGAACATGCTGTAGAGTGTGCCACCAGGAGTCCCCAAGTGGACGTAAGTTCTCACTTCTCACGCATTGCCATCTTATCAATGAATTTTCCATAAGCAATTTTGTTTTCTGAAAAAATGATTTCATATGTGGCACAGATATGGTCGATTTAGTAAAAATTTCCTGCAAATACCTTGCAGGCTAATGGGCCTATGGGCCTTCCGATTTATTTATTTTATCTCCATTTATTTATTTATTCATTTCCGATTTCTTTTATTCGTTCGTTGAAGTTCTCTGAAGACTTCACATGACTGGATGACTAAAAGAAAATACTTACTATGCTAAATAATCTCCCTGCATTTGTTTGATATTCATGAACACCATATTTCTCAATAAGCCTTATTGGATTTATTTGTAAGTTATCCTTTTTCCCCCATTTTATTGATATGTATAAGTGCAAAATTTAAGGTTTACAATGAAGTTGAACATTTTGGGCACATATGTATCTAGTCAGCGTGACAAGGACTTTCCTACTTTCCTTTTGTCCCTCGCCCTACACACCCCTTCCTTCCTCCCCACCCTACTCCCCTGTTTCACTTTGTTTTTCATTTTAAGTTCCACGATATAGTTGTGATCTGGGCCTCTCATATCAGAGAGACCATTCGATGTTTCACCTTCTGCTTCTGACCCACTTCACTAAGCATGATGATCTCAAGCTTCTTCCATTTGCCTACAAAAGCCTCCACGCTGTTGGACTTTATACATGCGTAGTACTCCATTGTGTATAAATACCACAGTTTGTGTATCCACTGGTCTGTTGACGGGTATTTTGGTGACTCCCATATTTTAGCTATTGTTAGTTGTGCTGCTGTGAACACGGGTATACATATATCTCTGCTATGTGTTGTTCTGGCCTCTTTTGGATATATTTCCAGGAGGAGTGTTGCTGGATCGAAGGGGACATTTATTTCTAGTCTTTTGAGAGCTCACCATACTGCTTTCCAGAGTGGTTGTATGAATTTACATTCCCACCAGCAGTGTAGGAGGGTTCCTGTCTCCCCACAGCCTCACCAGCCCTGATTATTATTTGACTTGTTGATATAGGCCATTCTCTCTGGAGTAAGATGGTATCTAAGCATTGTTTTGATTTGCATCTCTGTTATGGCTAGAGATGTTGAATATCTTTTCATGTATCTGTTGGCCATTCGAACTTCTTTGTGAGTGAACTGCCTCTTCATTTCATTTGCCCACTTTTCAATAGGCTCCTTTATTTTGGTAGGCTTACTTTTCTTCAGCTCCCTGTATATTCTAGTTATGAACTTCCTATCTGAGTTGTTGGTGGTGAATATTTTTTTCCCAGTCTGTTGGTTCTCTTTTTACAATGTTGATAGTTTCCATGGCTGTGCAGAAACTTTTTAATTTGACAAGATCCCATTTGTTAATAATGGGGATAATTTCTTTTGCTCTTGGTGTCTTGTCAAGGAAGTCTTTGCCTACCCCTTTGTCTTTTAGATATTTGACTAATTTGTCTTCTAGGAGGTTCAGTGTTTCATTTTTAATGTCTACGTCTTTGATCCACATCAATTTGATTTTGGTGCATGGCGATAGGTGTGTGACTAGATTCATTCTTCTGCATGTGGATGTCCAGTTTTCCCAGCACCGTTTGTTGAACTGGCTGTCCTTTTTCCATTGTATGCATTTGGCCCCTTTGTCAAAGATTAAGTAATTGAGGGTATTTGGGCTTGTCTCTGCATCTTCAGTTCTGTTCCAGTGGACTATCTGTCTGTTTTTGTGCCAGTACCATATTGTTTTTACAATTATTGCTTTATAGTACAGCCTGATTTCTGGAACTGTAATGCCTCCTGCCTTGGACTTGTTGCTCAGGATTGCTTTGGTGAGTTATCTTTATCCTGTTTCTTAGTAAGATGTTCCATTGTTATTCTTAATTGTGGCAAACTACACTTAATACAAATTTACCATCTTAGCTATTTTTAAGTTTATTACTGTTAGTTACCAACATATTCACACTGCTGTGCAGCCAGTCTCTAGTACTTGTTTTGTAGAACTGAAATTCCAGATTCAGTGACTCTCTACCCTCTTCTGTCTTCTGAGCTCCTAGCAGCCCTCGTTCTACTTTCTGTTGCTATGAGTTGGGCTCTTCTAGATATCGTCTGAGCAGCATCAAGTACTTGTTCTTCTGTGATCCACTTACTGCATTTTGTAGCGTGCCTCCACAGGTCATCTGTGTCATAGCCTGTGCTGGGATTTCCTTCCTTTGTGAGACTATATATATTTTATTTTGTGTCTATGTTGTGTTTTGCTTATCCACTCCTTTGTTGAGAGATCCTTGGGTTACTTCTACCTTTTGGCTATTGTGATAAATTCTGTGTGGAACACAGATGTACAAATATGTCTTTTTTTAACCCTGCACTCGATTCCTTGGACTAGATGGTTAACAGCAGCATCTCAGCAATCTTTTTAAGTGCACACACTGTATTTTGGCACACAAAGGAAGGTCTGACTTTTCCCTTTTACAATACCGCACTGTGTGTGTAATAGCATGGGGTAGTTTTCCATCGCTGTGACAAAATGTCAGCAATGACCAACTTAGAAAGAGGAAATGACTTATTTTGGTTCACAGTTTCAAAGGTTTCAATTCATGGTCTCTTGGCTTTGTTGATTTGGTAGAAGAGACCAGATAAGCAAAAGCAAAACAGGGTAAGGTCAGTGTCCCCACATCACCTTCAAGGGCATTTCCCAAGGGACCTAATTTCCTTTCAGTGTGCTTCAACTTACTAGAGGTTCCACCACTTCCCACTAGAATCCCAAGCTGAGGACTAAGACTTCAACATGTAGGCCTGTGGGAGATGTTCAAGATCAAAACTGTAGTAAGAATCAAATTAAAAATATTGGTTTGCATCTTTATGTTTAAGGATAACATTTAAAAGGCATATCAGTATACAAGTAACAAAATATCCTGACAAGTTGATTAAACAATGTCAGACATTTATTAGACTCAAGAAAAAAAGATTATTAGTCAGACAATCCTGTCCAGTCTGGCGGCGCTGTTCAGCTCTACAAGTGGGCTGGCTTTTTCAGTTTTGGCCTTATGTTCACAAAATGGCAGTCACAACTCCAGGTGTTTTCATTCTCAGGAAGCAAAATGAAGGAGTAAAGAGAATAAAAGCCTTTTCTTTGTCAGAGAAGAGAACAGCTTTCTCAGAAGCCCTCAGTCACCTCTCTCTTCCTTCAGTAGCCAGGAGTGGCACATGTTCACACCTGACTTTAGAGAGAAAAGGAGCATCTGACAGAACAGAAAGAGATTACACGTGAGATCAATCTTGAGCCACTTTTTCAGTGGGAGAACTCTAGGAAATATATGAAATCAAGAATCTGTTTATAAGGAAGAAGGCCAGGAATGATTAGGACAGGCCTGTGAGCAGTATCTGAGTGTAGGTACAGCAGCCCCCGAATCTCTTCACTTCTGTGTTTAACAGGGAGCTGATTAGTTACACCCAGCATCTGATCCCTGTTACACCCTTGAGGTTCACCTGGCTCTGTACGATGCTGGCAATCATTTTACGTATTTTTGGTCCATTTGATTTCTCATTTTCGTAAAAGAATATGTGTTTTCACTTTTCTGTTGGTGGCACATACAGCTTAGAGGAGGAAAGGCTGAGTTTGGTTCACAGTTTCAGAGGTTTCAGTCCATCCCTAGAGTCCAAGGGTTCTAAGGCAGAAACATCATGGCAGAAGGGCATGATAGAATGAAGCTGTTTGGCTCACAGCATCTATGAAGCAGAGAGCGAAGGAAGAGCCCAGGAAGGAGGGGCTGGGAGTGGACCAGATTTAGCCCCCAAAAGCACACCCCCTGACCCACCTAAACACACCCAGATATTTACTTTATAAATCTAGGTGTCTCTTAATCCGATAAAATTGAAGGACTACAAACTTATCCCTTGTTTACCTACACCCAAGCATATCACTAAACCATATTTATCTCCAAGTATAGACAATAATAAAGTCATAATCCCATCTAACATGAAGTAACTTTTCTGCATACAACCAAAAACATAATACTCTTTTCCCCAAAGCCTCAAATGTGCAGCATTGCTCAAGGTTTCAACTTAAAGTCTTCACTGAGACCCAAAGCAAACTGTGCTGTGAACCTTCAACCGTTGCCCTCAGCTCCAAAGAGTTTTCTCTGTAGTATCATCCTGTCTTTCCTGTACTCTACTGGACCCACATTGACTGCCTCATATTTCTCTAACATGAAGTGTGACTGTCTTGGGGACTTTTCACATATCTGAGACATAGCATGAGCCTTTCCCTTCACAGTCTGAACATCACCACCAATCCAATCAGGCATGCCCCCTGTGAAGAAGCCATGCCCAACAAACGTTCCTCAGCCTAAGTTCACTCCTTTCACGCTCTCACATAACTTAGTCCATGTGGCGTGTCTCATGATTGTTTTCAGTGGCCTGCCTACAAAATGCTTCTCCTGTGTATAAATAATGTAAGTATAGCAACACTGCTCTTCCAAGGACAGCCAAAAATGAAATGATATGTAGAGCAAAATGTACTGTAATAACTCTAATATTAGTTCAAATCTTTAGGGCAGTTCTACTCTATAGTACAAGGGTTCTTAGAGAAAAAAAACAGGGTTAACAAAAATAGAAGGGGATTTATTAGATTGGCTTACAGAATCAGAGAGAGAATCCAACATAGCCATGCACACATTGGAGAGCGGGAGGGCCCTGTAGCAGCTCAATGTGAAGGTGGTGAACTGTGATCTAAGACTGAAGGTCTGGATGTTCACTGTGGGACATCTGGCGATAATCTGTGTTGCAGACTAATGCTCAACAAAGTCTGCACTGGAGGTTGGAGTCCAGAAGCAATGGCAAAGTCAGGAGCAAGTCTACACTGGGGATTGATGTCCAGAGGTGAAGGGGAAGCCCAGAGCTCTCCAAGAAGAAAATTAAACCATGAAACCTTCACCTTTCTTCTCTTTTATTTACTTGGTGCTACCAATCTATTGCTTAGGGCCACCCACATCTGGAAGAGTGGTCCTCTTTCCTCAATTTGCTGGTCCACATGTCAATTATCCACACCCAAAGCTTCGCCCCATGTATCAGCTAGACATTTCATAGTCCATTCAAGCTGACAAAATACTATAATTGTCACACCACTCTATGTTTGGGTCCTAGAATCTTTATAAGTTACCACTTTGCAAAGACCTAGGTCATTTGGTATTATCTGCGTAGTTCAAGTCAGAAAGTAGGCACAGGACACAATGTGAGAAAATTATGCTCACTGTCTTAGTTTTTAGACATGAATGAGACTCTTGAAATTTTAGTTTCTTCTATCATTAGTCATGAGATTAATTCTAAGAAGAAGAATATCTTGAAGTTGGTGCATAGTGATCAGGCTTTTGTAGACTATCAGCTGTCTGTCACCCATGCTCATTTTACTTTGGTCTCTGCTCCATTGGCAGTCCTAATTATGAAGACAAGAAAGCTTCCATAAGGAGACACAATATGATTTCTAATGAACTGTAAGTTGAAACTTGAACCTGGCTATTTTGGGTTCTTCATATATTTGACCACAGAGAGGGAAACAAAAAAAAGTAGATTACTCTTTTGGCTAAGATTATTTTATAGGATCATCAACAGGAAATCATCTTGCTGCAAAACAATGTGGAAAGAGAAGAGTTTGTGTGTGATTCAAGAGGTCTTCTGGGTATCAGACACCACTTCCCAGTCAACAGCAAAAGCTCGTGCAACATTTCACATGCAGAACTATCAAGGAGTGTAAGTTTGGTTCACTTTGCTGATTAAGAAACCTGGGCCAGTTGAGATGTCAGCAGATGTCAAGAGGAATAGTGAACAGATAGAGGTAAACGTTTAACTACAAATTCATTAATAGTGACCAACTGCTTTGCTTACTCTTTTTACTAATCATGATATATAAGTATATGACTACATGTTAACCTTGATAGTCCTTTTTCTTTTCCACGCTTCACTTAAATTGTCTTGGTGCATTTAAATAAATGATTTCATTTCTAGATTGCTTGATATCAAGTAGAACTAACTAACCTGGAAGAAGAATCAAAATGAACAAGTGATAGGTATAAAGAGAGACATTAAGTTTCCCCTTGAAGAAAATAGTTTATATTTCTGTTGTCATTTATTTATTTTTATGAGCAGCAGTTGCATTATGTTGAACAGAAGTATGCTTTTATTGTGGCTGTTGCTATTAAATTCAGCTATGGATGTCAGGTAACCCCAGGAGTGAATGGTGCTGAGGATGATAGAATGGGTTTTCAATTTTTATTCTATGCTTTTTCTGTTAGAGAAAGTGAAAAGTAATGTCTTCCTGTCATCAGTTACCTTACTGAGAAACTTAATGGGATGCTGCCTCAAAATAAAAGGGCTGAGAAGGTAGCTCAATACAAGGCCCAGAGTTCAGCCTCCAGGACTCAAACAAACAAACCAACAAACACACAACAAACCCACATCTAAGTCCTGTCACAGAAATGTGGGGGTTTTTGTTTGGTTGGTTTTTGGTTTTTCAGAGAAGGTCTCACTCTTTTCCAGAACTCACTACATATCTCAGGCTGGCCTTGCACTCTCAGCAATTATCCTGCCTCAACCTCTGGGGTACTGGGCTTTGTACATCAGTTAGCATCTTTCCAAGAGCCCTGATAAAAAGAAATCTAACGTAAATCATGCTACTTACAACCAAATATTATGTGATATTTATACATCCTCATTGACGCTGGTAGAATAAAATATCCAACTAGAAACCAAATTATACGATATGGGAATTAAGCACTACCAAGATTGGAATGGTTTCTTGAGGGATGTAGAATACTCGCCAGACTTTGCAGCAAGGATAGAGAATGGGAGAGGACACATACAAGGGTTTACAGAAGAAGCAACTGCGCTCAAGAACAAGAACAAGGTGTATAAATAATTAGAAGGGCAAGGAAATGCGTCCGCCTACAGCATCTCTGTCAGGAGGCAGGAGAACAAAAATGGAAGACATGAGTTCCCCTGAGTGGGGAATACAAACGTCTATTTGCATAGTGGTAACAACTACCTAAAGATCTATGTCAGAGTACATTTTTATTTGCTTCGTTTTGCTTTTTGTTTGAGGGGCACAGCTGTGGAGAATTAGATCAGTTGTAGTTCTGTGATCATGACACATTTTCCTCATGGCTCCATTCATGTTTGTGTTGATTTGGAGTAATGTAATAAATATCTGTGAACTTCTTTCTCAAGTTCTTCAGTTGCGTGTACTTTGACTGTCTCCTAAGGGCCAATGTCATGAAGACTTGGGCCCCAGAGCAGTGATATGAATGGTAGAATTGTTAGGAGGTGGGGCCTACTTGGGGGGAGGTCTTTAAGTCACTACAGAGGGGGAAGTGGTTCTCACGTGATCCCTTGGTATTCCTCACATGACCTCTTAAGCACCTTCTCAGAAGAAGGATGCTATAAAAGGATGACGTCTGGCCTCTCTCGCTCTCAGCTCTCTGGCTTTGAGAATAACCTTCCTGCTCCGGCATTTGGTCCTCCTGCAGTGGCTATCTGCCATAAAGGCGGTGTGACCACAGGAAACCCTGGACTTAAGAGTCTGCTGGATTGGACATTGAACCTCTGTAATTGTGAACCAAATAAACCTCTTTTCTTTATATGTAGTCTGTGTTATGTATTTCATTATAGTAACAAACACTCAGTACCAATATAGAAAGTGGAATGTTGACAATAATGTCAATAGTTACTTGTGGTACCTCCTCTACTCTTCTTCCATTTACCTGAATTGTCTAGATTCCTCTTGGTAGGCCCTTCTTCTGTTTTCTTTCTTTTCTCTCTTTTTTAAAGTATTTTTTCCACTTATCAGTATATCCCTAATAAGTATGCGGTTCTACTTTAGTTTCTTCTACCTTTACAAAATCATCACTTTCTACATACTCCTTTGGGGCTATTATTCTTCTTAAATTATGTTGTCAAGAATTATCCAGATTTTTAAATATAGCTGTATTAATAGTTCATTCATTTAAACTACAGAATAAATCTATGCATGTACTTTGATTTATTTACCTGTTGTCCTATTACAAACAACTTGGTATTGTGAACAATGTTGCTATTAACACTATTTTGCAGTACTTGTCTTTAGAGAAAGGTTCCAGAGTTTGGAGTGGGGCCAAGTATCCTAGGAGCAGGACGCCTGGGTACACAAATGTGCACCTTTACAATATCATATCAAACTGCTTTCCAGCGGTTATGTCGGCTTTTGCTCCCACCAGAAATGTATATGAAATATTGTCGAGTGGTAACGCCTTTAATGTTTGCATTTGAATAGAAACAAAATGCTCTTTTGAGGGTCCTTCCTTGTGCTTTATTTAATGATATTGAAACTCTTTTCCTCTGGTTATTGGCATATGTATTTCCTCTCTTGTGATATTTCTGTTTATGTCTTTTGCCTATTTTTCCATTATCTTTTTCATATTGATTTATCAGTTTTTTATATTTGCATAATACTTATTTTATAGGTCATTCATGTTGCAAAGATCTTTGCAGTTTAAAAGCAGTCATTTCATATTCTCTCAGTGGGTTTTGATAAAAAGTTCATTTTAACGTAGTCACATTTATTAGCTTTTTAAAATTGTGTAGGTAGTAACTTTTGTCTAACCTAAGAAAGACATCTGTATTTCAAAATCATAATGTATTTCACATTAACAGTTTTAAAGAATTGCCCTCATGATTTCAATCTGAGCCGTCTGGGTGGATCTGTGTGTGATTTTAAACCCTGTTACTTATACTTCCAGTGTCACCTGTCATAAGCATCATTCCTTCATCGCACAGATGACAAAACAAGAAATTCAAAAATGGTGAGAAACTGGCCTAAGTGTTAGTAGCTGCCAAGCAGCAGATCCTGTTCAGGAGTTCCAATGAGTTGTGGAGTTTTCTTCATATAGTGTGTCACTGTCTTTCACGTCACAGGAAGGGGACTCCTGAAAGTGGAGAAGGGACTTCACTGCCTTACGCCTTAAGAGGAATAAGAAGAAAGGGCTTACCTGTCTCTCTGAGCTCATTTTTCCTACAAGCCCATGGCATTTGTAAGCTTCACGCAGAAGACAAAGCCTATGGAATGTTCTTGCCCTGATATTACCTTTATTGCCATCGCACTTACATCTTTCTCAGACAGGTACATGGGGGGCACCACGAGCTAAAAAAAAGAGCTGTATCCGTGCTATTCTACACCTGGCTTTTAGAACGGGTTGTAATTCTGAGCTGTATATGCTTATTGGATTTTAGTCTCTTCCGCTATTTGCAACATTTAAGCTTACATGGTTATACATTGTTGGTCCACCAGGTCTTTCCTACCACGTGTGTCTTCTGCGACATCTTTCTATCGCATGCCTGATCTTGACGATACTTTCTCTAGAAGTCTTATTCTCTCTCTCTGTCTCTCTGAAACAGGGTCTTGCTTAGTTGCCTAGTTGCCTTAACTGGGTTCCAACTTGGAATCCTCATGACTCAGCCTCCAGAGTTATGGGAATAGAGTCATGTACTATCATGTCCTGGTCGTTATTTCCTATTTAATGAATACTTCAATTAATAAATCTAATTGTAGCAAAAGCATATTCATCCTCTGCTTCACTTTCATAAAAGGAAAAATTTGGATAGCTATGAAGATGTAGAACAATTTAGCAAATACTTGAAAAGCGGATTCATAACTGTACTTGATTTCTGTTCATTCAAATGAGTCACTTAAAAAGGCTTTTTCCAGAAAAAAATGATTTTAACTCTGCAAGGAATTTCAAAAATAGGCTTAGAAATCCATGGCAACAAAATGAAAACAACCTTTTTCTGACTACAAACTTAGAATATCGTAATCTTTCTGAAGGCATTGCACCATTGAATGCTAAGTAATTCTTTGGCCACCTGAATTTTACTCAGAACAAAGCTGAAACTTCTATTCCTTTTGATCAATAGAAAAAATTAAGAAATTAATCAGAGCACTGTCCAGCAACTCTATGCTGTTGAGCATATTAACTCTTAAGGTTTATTTTGTAGCCACATGTCAGTCTTTCCAGCTTGCCTCCTGAGCGGTTTCTGAGCCTTCCCCATGCTCAGAAGTAGCCTGCATGAGGGAAAGGACACATGACTGCAGGATGTATGAACAGCGAGAGAAAGGGCCAGAGTACACGGGGCATGTCAGCAAGACTGGCAGCCTCACGGCACCCTTGACTTTGGAAACCAGCCACAAGTGGGATCAATGGGAAAAATTCAAATCAACATTATCATTCCAACAAACATATGAAGTGAGCGTGTATTTTCAAGGTGTTTTCATGAGAGTAGGGTTGATGTATACACTATGAATGAAGGATCTCTAGGTCGTGTTTTCTCTATCTTCCTCTTTCTATTTCCTTCATTAGAAAGTTTCATTTATCTAAAAGTCTAGTCAGATTTATTCCATTAGTCATAATTTTAAGACGAGGAAAAAAGCCAAGGTGGTTTTAAAATAATTCAATTACTGTGGTGAACAGGGTCAAACGTTCCTTTCCTCATTATTATCAAGGGTTGTAGGACAGATTGGATCAAAGTTACTAGAAAACAATGAGGACTTGGAAAATTATCAAGTTTCTTTCATTAATATCTTAAGCCTGTGAAATAATAATTTCCGTTATCTTTTTATATTATAAAATTAATGTATACCAAGCTTATAAGAGGTTTTTACTAATAACTCTTGATAACGCTACAAAGAATGAAATTTCAGTTGTTAAACAGGAGACAGACTGGCTGCCAAAAAAATATAAAATGCTAAATACCTACAAATTTTAAGTGAGACTGTTTCCATTCGCTTCCTCTCTTTTCACTCCCTCTCTGCCACGGGAAATTAAAGACTAAGGCAGCTTAAGACTACAGGACCTGAAACATTACTTTAATCCTCTGATACTCTATAATGATGCAAGTTCCTCCAATACTGTGATTGGAGATGGTCTGGGCACTTTATATTCAGACCGTTGGTGCAATGCAAACAAAAACATCTAGAAAAAAACTCCAGTGGACTAATGAGAAAGGACCTTTTATTTCATTTTTATTCATTTCTAGAAAGATAAAGCAACGTCCACTTGATCCATCCCGCTAACTCTGTATAAAACCAATTAGCCACTGAAAAGCTGAATTTTGAAAATTATCATTTTGACTTTCCAAAATTCAGAAGCAGAACCCTTAACTATAATGTTCTCAAAATAATGTTTGTGAATCCATATTTGTTGTAAATCAGTGTGAGAATGTTGCAATTCCAACTTTATTTACAAACAGGCATGTGATATCTTTTCTCTTTCCTAGATAGCACCTGAAGAAATACTTATTTTAATTTAAAACTCAAAGGTTTCACATAAATATTTTCATGAGTTTAACTTTATACAAATATCCGTGCTGGCTTCCAAACTTATATACTTACACCAAAGGGCCAGTCTAATCATATTGCTTTCATAAAGGTTAACATGTCCGCATCCTCTGTCTTTCTATGTGTTGATGCCTGTATTCTAACCTGATTGAAGTACCCTCTTACTTACATCCTTTGTGCCTAAACATGAATGGCACTAAACGCAAAGTGAAAAGAATACAGATGCTGCAAAAGATAATTATCTCTAAAATAAAACTAAATTCTTTCAGCCAGCAAATATTACAGAAACATGTGTCCAATTTAACTAAGAGAATATACCAAATGAGTTATCTACTACCCTCCAAAAACAAACAAACAATAACCAGATTTAATAGTCTGTGCTACTTTTCTATTAAGGCATCAAAATTTACACCATGGCTCTATCATAAAAGAAGTAATTTAATATCAATAAAATATTATTAAGGAATCGTCTGTTTAGTGGTTCTTAAAGCATTAGTATTAATGGAGCCGCAAATCCCAAACGTCAGGGC
>PVKB01000317.1:758031-844775 GCA_004027205.1 Ctenodactylus gundi
GGGGGGGGGGGGGGGGGGAGGAAAGAGAGAAAGACTGAAGTGCACCCAGTGAATTGAGCAAAATCCTGTAAGTGAAGGCCAGAAGTTCCTATCTGGTTTGACTTCAGTGAGTCTTTAAATGTTTGCAATGAATCTGGGCGTTGCAGCCAGCCTGGCCGCGTAGGCATCGCTGACATCAAGCCCTGGCCTGCCTGTGTGCTACCTGCCCGAACGTCCGCATCTCGCGCGCCGGTCATTTCATGCTGGTGGGCCCCTCGCAGCGTGCCGCGACCTCACATCCGACCTTCCGGGAACATTTGGCGCCACTGCAGACGGGCTGCTGTCCTTCCACGTCTGCCGCTTTGCTCTCTGAAAATCTCATTCTAAACAGGACGAAGGGGGGAAGCCTGGGGAGATCAGTAAGATGTTGTTTCCAACACAGGGAAACCCGGGAAGCTGAAAGGCTTTAGCCAATCCGTGCGGATTCGTCCTCTTGGGCCCTGGCAGAACAGAGGAAATCGTTGGAATTTTGATTTGGACCCGCAAATGCAGGGCTTCAGTTAGGCCCTCTAGCCACTCTCTGTCGTCAGTGACACAGAGGAGATGTGTTAGTACAGAAGAAATAATCTTTGCTTGATTGTGATTTTAATTTTTTTAAACTTATCTCTATTTTTTTTATGACGGCGCCCCCCACTCCCACGCTGCAGTTGTTGTTTCGCTAAGTTGCGGCTTCACTCCGCGAAGGAAAATTCTATGTGAAGATCCCACGTGCGATCGACTCGTTTTTTAGGCTATTCCTTGGCTGCAAAGGACGGGACTTACTTAGAAATACTCACGATTCCCTCTTACCTTCTATTTCGTTTTTGGAAAGGCTTTCGCTGGAGAGGGAAGCCCAAAGGACAGCCTCCTCCTTTTGGGTCCCAGAGAAACTTTCTGCCGGTCAAGTTTGGGGCTGCCCCTCACAGTTCCCTCCCTGCGGGTCGGCAGCGACCTCGGCGGCCGGATTCCTGCAGGGGGTGGGAGCCTGGGGGCACTCGCTGCTGCGCCCCCGGCGGAGCCCACCGAGGCCGAGAGGACGGCGTTGCTGGAGCTGCGCAGCGCTGAGCTGCACGCCCCGGGCGTGGGGTAAGAGACGGCTCTTGTCGTGGGGATCAGGGGGAGGTGCCGGGAACAGCCGAAAGAGCTCGTGGGGCCCCGGGAGTGGGGCGCCCAGCCCTGGACTGCGGGGATGAGGCGCGCACCCTGGGCGCTCGGGGGAACCTTTGGGCAACTTCCCGGCCACCCCGCGAGCTCGTGCGCTGCTTTCCAGAAAGTCCCCGACTCTTCCCTAGGCTAGGACAGTGTAGGCCAGAAGGTGTCCGCTTGCCCTCGGGGTGCACCTGTCGCCAGAGGACTACCCCGGCCTCCGCCCCCGCCGCCCGCCCTTGCCGCGAGGGCCCGAGGTGTGGCCCTGGGGTCGAAGCCCCTCGCAGCCTCCGCCGCGCGCCAGCCCCTAGCTCCTTGCCCGCGTGAATCCCCTGAGGAGCCTCTGACCAGGACCAAGGTCAAGACGAGCCTCTGGCTGCAGCTTTGGCCCTGTCCTCCCGCCTCCGAGTTCTTCCCTCCGGGCAAGGACAGACAGCCCTTCAAAGGACATCGGAATGCTCGCCCTCCGCAGCTCCCCACTGGCCCCCTCGGTGTTCGGAGCTGATGAGGGCCTGGGCTCGGGTCGCCAGAGGAAGCTCCTGAACGCTCCGAGTCCACAGCGAAGCGCCTGTGGCTTGATGGTCCTTAGGACCTGGAGAGAATCGACCCATTTTATAGCAAAGTCACGGTGTTTTTACTCCCTGTTCTCTTCTAGTTGTTAGTAAGGGGCCGGCGGGAGCGATCCTCCCAGGGAGCCTGGGATTCCTAGAAGTTCTCACGCAGCAGAAGTGCTCATCTGAGTGGAGACTGGAACCCTGGGCTGGGCTGCTGTCAGACCCGTGCCTTAGGTAAGGCAGAGCGTGGCTAGGAGCGAGCGGAGCGCGGACTCCGGTCCCGGGCTGGACATGCAGCTCTCCCACGCCAGCGCCTTGTATTTCTAGAACCAAACACTGAGCACGAGGACAGGGGCGGAGAGGAGGGGGTCCTCTGCCCAGGCCAGGGCGCCAGCGCTCCTTCCCGGCCTAGTTGCGTCCTCAATCGGAGAGCAACAGCCTGCGTTCGTCCCTTTCTCCACCGAAGGTCCGGCGGAGGGAAGGAGGCTTCTGGAGCCGCCCCGTCTTTCCGGCCCGGTGGGTGAGTTGGGCCGCCCGTGTGGCACGCTGCTCTGCCGTCCCCTTTCCTCACGATCCGGACAAACTCGACGGCGCTTTAAACCCGATTTCGCTGTGATCAAGTGGGGAGGTGGGCAGCGCTCCGTCGGTGGGGGCGCCTTGGGCAGCGTGAGTTCTCTCCTCTTCCGTCTGAAGCATTTTGCCCAAACTAGACTTGCTGCTGTGTCGGAAGCAAAGCCCAGGTGCATCATTTTCAGTTTGGAAGTGGGAAAGACATATGGATACTGGAGGGTCAAAAAGGTGGCTCCAGTGGACTGCGGGGCCGGGCCACCGCTCCGACCGGCGGCAGCCTTTTTCCCTCCGGTAAAGAGCTCCTCCCGCCTCCCACAGCTACCGCCACTAGGCCACGGGGCAGTCGCAAGGGTACCGGTTCCCTAAGCTTCGGTCCACCCCCTGGCATGCAGACATTCTAGAAACTTTTCTCATAAGAGGCGCGTGGGATGTCACTTGGCTAAAATGGGCGGGTCTGTGAAACGTTAAAAATCTTTTTGCTTGGAAAATTGGTGGTGCGTTTGGAAATCAGTCTTTCACAGACAGATCTTTTGGGTTGCTCGTTTAAATGTCCCTTCCACCGAGGTAGTGGCCTGAGGGGGCTGTGTCTCGTGGTCAAGGACATTCACGCTTTCCCTTGAGGAAGTCACAGAGTCGTGTCGAAGTTCAGGGTAGAAACAGCGTCTCCCCGGCGCCCTGGCAGTGCCCGGGCCGCCTTCGCTCCGTGCCAGTGAGGCACGGCTTGGCACCGCCCCGTGCGAACTCTGGGCGTGGGAACTCTACTCCGTGGGCCCCTCGATCTGGCCAAGTGGAAGCCAGGGCTTCCTTTCCCCGTCCCCCCAGGTGACTCCGGCCAGGAAAGCCTACCTACCCAAGGTTCTGGGGTCAATTCGCTGCTTTCCTGGGGGCTTTCTGCCCTCCCTGCTCCTCGCGTTCCAGAGCCACAGTCAAGCCCCAGCAAGCGGGTAGGAAGATGCGCGCCCCCCGCCTGCCTCACTCTCCCGGCGGCTCCCAACTCCAGGCCTCCGCTTAGGCGAGTGCCCCGCGGCGCACTTACGGGAGGGTCCTCAGTCCCTTCGGAGTCCAAGCGCATCCTCTCCCAGCCCCCCACTCGGGGCCGCCCCAGCCGGGTGCGTCCACAGCCAGCCAGCCGACGCCCGCCGCGGACGCGCTCAGCGCTGCTCCGGCGGCCGCTCCCGCCGCGCGTGGTGACTGCCCCAGGCCCGCCCGGGAGTGCCTGCGTCCACCCAGCAGGGGCCGAAACAGACTCTCCCCAGCTCTGGGGGTTCTCTCCAGCCCCGGCTCCTTCCTCGCCCTCCCTGCCCTTGCTTTCCCCGTAACGTCGGAGTTTCTCCCTCCGTTCCAGATCTAAGACTTAGTCAGCGAACTGTACAAACTAAGTTTTTTTCAGCAGTCTATTTAAAAAGAAACGAAAGAGGAGACGCAGAAAAAGGGACAGCCCTCCTCCCAGCAGTGTCAGGAGGAAGCCCGCCACCCGGCCGAGACAGCCCTTGGGGGCCGCGCCCGGAGGGTCCAATAAACAAGATCAGCAGAGTATGAAGGAGAGTCGGTGTTCGGAAAAGGGGGACTAATGAAGAAAACCTCAAGGCAGCTAACCTGGGGCGCGCAGTCCTCTTCCTCCCCAACCCCGGCTGACTGAGCCCGCCCTTCGGCCGCACCTGGCTCCCTCCGACCTTCCGGTTGGAGCATCTTTTTGAGCGCATCTCCCCGAAGTTGGGGACGGTTATGGGAGAAAAGAGAGTATGTTTCGGTTCCCCTCTCCCAGTCCAGAGAAACTTGCCCCAAACTGTCCGGCCCGCTTCTCTTCCCATCCTCCGGCTCCTCGCGTTTAAGATTTGATTAGGGAAATCGGGGAGGGGGTGGGGTGGACGAAAGTTAAAAAAAAGAGAAAAAGCAGGCGTGAGCTGGAGCGGTGTGTCAATCAGAGGGTTTTGTGCCTGGGGGCTCCTAGCAGCTCGGAGCAGAGGTGTCCCAGGGCGGTCCCACAATGAATATGAATAGGAAGCCTTGCTAAATAGGTCAGCAAAGCGCGCCGCCCTGAGCGATGGCACGTCATCCCAACCAGCCCAGGATAGATAGGAGGGCTCCTTTTGTCTCTTTTCTCTGCCGCAGCTCTATAAAAGCCCCTCTTTGAGCGTGAGGTTAGTTCTAGCACAGGCCAGCTAGCTGTCCGGGAAACAGCCCAGCCGGAGCCGGGCAGGACGCGCGCGGGAGAGGCGGGGCGAGGCGGCCCCTGGGCTGTCTCCGTGGCACGTCTTGCAGCCGAATCGTGGGTTGCTGGGCTGTGCGGATACTTTTTGTTTTTTTTTTAATTCAGGATTCTCTTTAATTTCCCGCCTAAAGCCTCCCCCGCGGTAGGGCCGCACCCCGCTAATAAAATGAATTCTGATTCGAGCTCTGCCTCCAGCAGAGCCTCATCTCCGGACATGGACGAGATGTACCTGAGGGACCACCACCGCCGCCACCACCACCACCACCCGGAGAGCCGTCTCAACCCGGTCTCCTCCACGCAGGGCGACGCGGTGCAGAAGCTGCCCGGGGACGGCCTGTCGCGGGCCGGCGCCAAGGCCGCGGGAGAGAGCGCCAAGTACAAGATCAAGAAGCAGCTGTCCGAGCAGGACCTCCAGCAGCTGCGGCTGAAGATCAACGGCCGCGAGCGCAAGCGCATGCACGACCTGAACCTCGCCATGGACGGGCTGCGCGAGGTCATGCCCTACGCGCACGGGCCCTCGGTGCGCAAGCTCTCCAAGATCGCCACGCTGCTGCTGGCCCGGAACTACATCCTCATGCTCACCAGCTCGCTGGAGGAGATGAAGCGGCTGGTGGGCGAGATCTACGGGGGCCACCACTCGGCCTTCCACTGCGGGACCGTGGGGCACTCGGCGGGCCACCCGGCGCACGCGGCCAACGCCGTGCACCCCGTGCACCCCATCCTGGGCGGCGCGCTGGCGTCCGGCAGCGCGTCGTCGCCGCTCTCCGCCGCCGCCTTGCCGGCCATCGGCGCCGCTCGGCCTCCCCACGCGCTGCTCAAGGCGCCGTCCACGCCGCCCTCGCTGCAGCTGGGCGGCGGCTTCCAGCACTGGGCCGGGCTGCCCTGCCCCTGCACCATCTGCCAGATGCCGCCGCCGCCGCACCTGGCCGCCCTCTCCTCCGCCAACATGGCCCGGCTGTCCGCCGAGTCCAAGGACTTGCTCAAGTGAGCCGCGGCCGGCCGCGCTGCGGAGAGGAGGGAAGGGGACGCGGCGGGCCGGGGGCGGCGGGCGGCCTGGCCGGGCCTGCGGGGCGCGGGCGCGGGTCCGCGGCCCCCACCGCGTCCGCGAGGGAGATCTCGGATCCCGCTGGACCAAACCGCAGTTCCCGTTGGTAGCGCAGGACCGGGGCTCGGACCGGACGTCATGCTTTGCATGCATGCTTCTTTCCCCGCCTCGCCGGCACTTCCTCCGGCCCCACGCTCGCGTCGCGGGCGCGTTGGTCCTATAAAGACGGGATCGGTACAGTTAAAAACTTGCGAAGGAACTTTTGAGTTGGGTTTCCGTGTCTGGCTGTGTGTTCTCGTCTCGGAAAAGGATGGCCGTCCCTTTTGTGCAAAACAGATGTAAATATGTCCCTGAGCTGGATGCAATTAAGGCTGTCTGTCCTGTCCTGCCATGGTTTTTCTAGAGGAGAGGAGGGAGGGAGAAGGACACACGGGGAGAGCTTCAAGACCCGAGGGTCGGGTCGGCACCTCCCGTGTGGATTCCTCTTTCGACGCAGTGTAGGTCAAAGGATGCATGCGCGCTTCTGACTGAGTCTTGTCTAAACATGTTGTGCGGGCCGCGGCGCCATTTTCCTTGTAACAAGGATTTATTAGTGGATCCTCCGAAGTACCCCACGTATCTGTCTGTGGTTGTGTGAAACGCCAAGCGGGTAGAGTGCAGAGACCCACGCCCACCTGCGAGGGGCTCTTACCCCCTCCCCACGCCCTGCACACTCCATTCCAGACCTCCCCGGGCTTTTCAGGGACCAGCGGTGCCCAAGTTTGGCCTCCCATCTGCCTGCCCCACCCCGCCTGGCTCAGTTGCCCTGCATGCAGGGTCAGGTTGGCTCGCTCATTTCTCAGCTTTGAAAAGTAGTTATGGTTCCGGGGAGGAGTGCCGTTATTATCCTCCTGAACATTTGCTTGAAATATTTTGTTAGGGCCTCAAAGACAATACCTGTCTTTATTTTTTATATATTCTTGATAACTGATATATTTATTAATAACCAGTGTTTCTGGATGAGATTTCAAATAAAAAACCTTTAAATCCCGTTTTTTAATTGCCTTTGACTAAAATTTTAGAACATGGCTGGGGCGGGGCGGCTTGGGTGGACCTAGCAAGGCGCAGCCGGATGCGGGTGAGAAGTTCCTCGTGGGAGACGGTGGAACTGTATGACTTTTTTCTATGACCATTTACAGTTGCAGAGGATGGGTGCAATAGTGTTAATTATTGTGACTAGAAATCCTTCCACGGAGGCATTCCTTATTCCTCGGCAGCAATCAGGCCCTCCCAAAGTCAGAAATTGTGATTGAAAAAAAAAAGTAATCTGGAAACCCAAAACGGCTGGAAATTAGAGGCAGACCATGCTGGCGACCAGCAAAAAAGGAGCAGTAAAGTTAGATTCTTTTCGTTTTAAATTGACCTTGCTGGTCTCCACCTTCCAGGCCCACTCCTCAACATGCAAATCCACTCTGTTTAAAAGATCCACAAAGGATTGTCCAAGGAGGTAACCAGACACTCACTGGCCCTCCTGCCGCCTGGCAGAAAGGAAGGCCTCTAGGCTTTGAAAGGTGAGCTCTGGGGGAGGCGGAGGATGCCCAAGTCTCAACCTCTTACAGATTTGTGGTGAGAATTCCCCTTTTTTCCCTCTCGTAGTAGACTGCAGGACTGAGCTAAATATGTCGGGCAGGGCATCATCCCTTTAAAAGTCAGCTCAAATAGGGGCCATTTTAACCACTTATTTTTTTCTCACCTTATTCTCACTCCCTGTCCCCAGTAATAGTTTGTATTATCAAGAGTAATCCAGCAGAGGGTTGTGTTTGTTTTAAAAGGAGAAGAAATTGAGCTCCACTGATACAGCACTTAAGGTTCTCCTCCACTCTGGTGGAAGGCACCGCCCCAGAAATTTCTCCAGAATCAGATGCAGTATCACCTCGCTGCTGGTAGAGGCCTATGGTCTCTTTCTAGGACCCAGCGAAAAGGAGCTCCCAGGAAGCATTTGCTCTCAGGCCCTGGGTCTGCTCTTCTTGAGGGTACCTCTGTGGGCCTCCCTTCTCTCTAGCCCACAGTCACCAGGTCCTCAGCAAAGCAGGGTCTGCAGGGTGCTGGCTGTAGGCAGACAAATGGGGGAATAATCGTCTGTTTCCCAAGTGTGATTCATTTCTCTGGGTAAGGAAAGAGCCTGTTGAGGATTTATTTGAAACTGACACAAGGCAGCCCTCCAGCCTTTCCCCGGAGTTTATTATTTAGAAAGAGGAGGGGAGGGAAATGTTCATCAATCAGGAAAACACTTTCTCCTGAACCACTTGCGTCTTTTGAGCCCTTTTCAAAGTTTTGGTCCTTAGGGAAGGAAGGCCGTGTTTTCCAACTGGCCCAGGGTGGGCTTCTCCTTCTGAGGAGCAGGGGTTTAACCTGGGGAGGGGATGGACCTGCAGAGGAAGAAGGACACCCTTACACCAGGTGGCTGCTGGCATTTGCAGTTCCTGTTGCTTGCACAGTGATTTCTCTGGTTATCCCAGTAACCAATTTTAAGAGCTGTACGTTCCACTTTCAGAGAGACTGAACTAACAGGAAACACAGGCTCAAGGAATTCTCCCTCTGCTCACAAAGTGGATAGAAAATAGACACTGCCTCCAAGATTAAGGAATCCTCTAATCTCAGAGCTCCTGCCTGGGTTACAGAAAAACCTTTTATCCACAGGCTGCAGAGACGTGCTGGCTTGTTTTTCTTTCTGGTTCTGGGATTGAACACAGGGGCGCTGTACCACTGAGAGCCATCCCTACCCCTATCTGTTTTTTTAATTTTTAAACAAGGTCTCTTTGCAAGTTGCCCTGCTGTTCTTCAATGACTAGACTACTGCCTCAGCCTCCCTAAAAGATTTTTTAAAGAATAGGACAGAACCAAGGAAGAAGGACACATGGGAAATAGGTCTAGAGGTTTATAGGGAAGAAGAAAATAAAATTTCACCACTGGCCTTTTCTGGAAGGTATTGCAGACCCTAGAGCCTAGAGCCTGGCATGTGATTTGCAATGAGACCCATAAATTCATTGCCTTTCCTTTCTGGGTAAATTCTCAAGTTATGAATGCCAGAAACAAGATTATGTAGCCAAGGTCAACATGTTTCTCCGACAGAGTTTTTCATGGTATATTTACTATTGTTTTTAGTTCAAAAGTTAAGTAGTTATACATTCAGTCTAGAAACACAAGGAGAATCTTTTCATTCAAGAATAAACGTTGCTTTACACTTGAAAGGGTAATGAAAGTCTTAGGTGGAGATCCTGGAAGGATCCTCTAAGAACCTCTTGGCGGTTTTCTGCAAAGTGACAGAACTTGAAGAACAGAAGAACGTCCTTCAAGGGAAGGAAAAGTGAGGCCAGTCTTGGCTGGGCCCACTAGGTCTTGGTTCCTCAGAGCAATTCCCCCTCCAGGACCCCCTTCGGAGCCTTGGGCATATAGCCATCAAAAGGCCTGGGGTGGGGGTGGGGGGAAGGGCTGGGGGGATGCTCCCTTAACAGCAAAGCCAAAAGTTTGTTTCCCAGCCCCAAAAGAAGGAAACCATATTTCCCTTTAATCTTCTTTCTTTCTTTCTTTCTTTCTTTCTTTCTTTCCTCAGGAAGTCATTCCCTTCGCCACTGATGCCCTCAGCAGAAATTGCACAAGCCTGTCCATGCAGAGGCTAGTAGATCTGTTGAATACCAGAGTTAACTGTGCCTTCCAGGTCCCTTCTGGAAACTTCAGGCCTTCCTCTCCTCCTCCGGCCTGCAGCTGGAGCACCAGAGTGACAGTTCCCACCTCTGGCGTTAAGGATGGGCTGCCATCTCTCTCCCTCTGAACTCTGGACAGTAATGCTTGCCAGCCTCGCATTGACTCTGCCTCTGTCTCTGCCCTAACCAGG
Organism: Ctenodactylus gundi; assembly: GCA_004027205.1. Classification (NCBI taxonomy): domain Eukaryota; kingdom Metazoa; phylum Chordata; class Mammalia; order Rodentia; family Ctenodactylidae; genus Ctenodactylus; species Ctenodactylus gundi. Next base: position 767,451 of record PVKB01000317.1, read on the forward strand.
GACCAGCCTGTGGGCCCAAACTGGGCGGAACTGCCACACCTCACAGGTGCCCCAGGGAAGTGCAGCCTTGCCCCTTGGGGGATGCTCCCCTTCCTTTGAGGTTAGAAGCAGCCCGACCCTTTCGAATGGGAGCCCTCCCCTTGGGTACCTGTTCTGGGGGTGCCCTTCCAGGGCCCCAGATTCGAGGCCACCCCATGGCCCAGGACACGGACTCTCCAGGGCCAGATTCTTCAACTCAGGAAGCAGGCAAAAGGAGAAACAGGGCCGGGTGGCTCAGGCCCGTGATCCCAGCACGCTGGGAGGCGGAAGCAGGAGTGTAGCCTGGCAACTTCGGTAAGATCCTGTGGGAAAAGGAGGGAGTTGGGAAGCAACTCAGTGTGGCGGCGGAGTCTGTGCCCGATCCCCGACCCCCACCAAGTACCCACGCGGGGAAACGCCTCTGCAGGCAGGCAGCCTTTTGAAAGACGCGCACTGCTTCCCGGGCCATCCGTGCAGGGCCGGAGCGGAGCCGCCCGCTGCCCGAGCCTCTCACAGGCGGCCCACCGGAGGACAGGCGTCTTCAACAGAGCGTCGGTTTTCAGGGAAACTTCCCCGGGGCGCTGCAGTGTCGGGGCTGCGGGGGCGCCCGAGCTCCACTGCCCGCTCCTTCCCGGTGCCAAGGGCCCACAGCGCGCAGCCAGAGCCCGAATCCTGCTCCGCTCAGCGCCGGGGTAACGCTTAGCCCCGCGCGAAGCACCCTGGACCCCTCGCTGCCCTGCAAGGCAGAGACAGAGAAAGACAGCAAGGGGCAGGCGAGCAGATGGCGAGAGAAAGATGCCCCGGAGAGCGAACCCCTCCGACAAGGCGCGTCCGCGAGGAGCTCGGGATCCCGAGGCGGTTAGGGAGGCTGGGAGGGAGGACGGGCGGCAGCCCTGCAGCTGGGGACACTGGCGCCCACCTTCAGCCAGGGGCCGGCCATCTGCGGTCTTAGTTATTTTGATTTCTGTTGTTAGGTTTTGCTAGTTTGTTTGATTTTTCGTTTGGTTTTGCTTTGGCACCGAGGATCCAACCCAGGCGCAAAATGCAGCCCCCCAGGAACGTCCTTCTAAGGGCTTTTGCAGATGCTCAAAGACTACTTGCGGCTCGTTCCTTCCTCTAGACAGACTGACGGCGCAAACGCTTGATTCTTGATCACCACGGAAATACACAGAAACAACGGTGGCAGTTACTTCACGCGGAGCTACCTCCCCGCGGCCATTTGTTTCACTTTATTTTTGATTTTGAGATAGGGTCTCCTTAAGTCACCACACTCTTCAGACCCGGCTCACACCGGGCTCAGCTAGAGTTTCGTTTTGCTGTTTTTCCATTAAAGTTTTAAAACTCTGCTAAGGAGGTCCAGTCATGGGCAGCCCAAGTGGCCCTGATGTCGGTGACTTCTTTCACTGGGCACCTTGTGAATGACCTGGCTGTCTTATCTCCAAGGGGCCACCATTCTAGACAAGGAGCCTTTGCTTCCCCCCAGGAGCCCAGGACCGGCTGTGACTCCAGCACTAGCGTACAGCCTGGCTTGCTCCAAAGTTGACACACCCAGGAGTGGACCCCCGTGAGGAGATCTCTTGTAGTTCACTCCTCAAGGAAGGGACAGTTTAAGGCCACCAGAGCCATGGTTTTGCTGCGGGGCCCTGGTGTGGGGTGGAACCAGGGGTCTGGGTTTCTCCTCTGGGCGGACAGGACAGAGACAAAGAGCCCAGGAGGCGGGTATGAGTAGCTGCTCTCAAAACATTTCAGGAGTGGGTCCCTGGAAGTACTTTTCAATTCTGGGGGCTTGGAAACCTCCAAAAGCCTGTCATACCCTCCTCCCCTCAGCGCAAGCAAGGTTGCCCTGCAAGAGCTCCCTTCTGCCAGGGGCAGGATCCTGGATTTCACGGGAGAAGTAGAGGTGAGAGCCGGCCTCTTGTGCCCGGACAACTTTCCCTCCCAGATTGTTCGGCCTCCCCCCTCCAGGCTACCTCAGGAAAGTTCACACTGTCCCTAAACAGGGCGTTGGACCACCCGCGGCTCTGGGGGTCCTAAAATTATTTCCTTTGGAGTTTTTCCTGGTCTTCCTCGCTTTGGTAAGGAGAGCATTTCTAAATTCCTTGGATGAACCAATTAGAGCAAGGGGACACAGAGAGGAGGAGGCTGGCAAACAGCAAAAGTGAGGCATTCACATGCAAAAGGAGCGGGCTGAGGGCCCCGGAAGCCAGCCGCAGACACCAGTCCTCCCCACTCGGAAGGTTAAGACTCCATTGGCCTGGCTGGAGGGGCCTGGATTCCCCAGCACCACATCGGCTGGTGCGCTAGCTCACACCTGTAGAACGTAAGTGAATAAATACAAAATTGTACCAGAGGGCCTGGCCCAATTAGGAAAAGAAAAAAACAAACAAACAAACAAACAAAAGAAAACTCCACTGATGGTCCAAAATGCAGTGCAGTAAGTATGTCCTTGTAGGGGCTTTTCTAGATGCTGGAGACCTCACTGTGTGCCTTCCACTAGACAGAACGGATGCAGATGCCTTGATTAATGTGGAAATAAACAGAAGCGATGGTGGCAATACTTAGTTTCCTGGCAGTCGTTTCCAGATTTATTGACACAGAGATAAACTTCAGTCTGGGGCCTCTCTGTAATTCATGTCACCATTAGTTATTACCAAATAAGCAAATCGTTTTTCTTGCAACTGTTTTTTTTTAAGAGGGGAAAAAAATAAAAGAAAGTAAGAGAATGGAAGAAATCTTTTTTTTATAAAAAAATGAATGAATCATTATCTTTCTTGTCTGTCCCAGTCGTCCAGTTCCCTAAGCTACAGAAATTTGTCTCAGGACTGCAGAGCACACCAGGCTGTTTTCTAAACATAAAACAATCCTGTAATTTCCTTCAAGAACAAAAGTTTTCAAAGCAACGACCTGCACAGTGTCCCTCTCAATAAGGCAGAAGTGACTTAATAGTCTGTTAATTACTCCTTCTCTGTGGGGGGGCAAGGGAAGCTTCCAATGAACCACTGCAAACCCTCTGTCACTTGAGACTATGGCCTGTCCCCAGATGTACAGCTGGAGCGGGACCATTGAAAGCACAGACAAAACAAAATCCCTGATAAATAACCCCAACTGGAACTCAAAGATTCAGCAGCCTACAATGCTGGGTCCTGGCTGGTGCTCAGTGAAGAAGGAGGGAGAGCTCCTCCTCTGGGGCTTCTAGGAAGAACTTTCCATGCTGGAGGTCAGGGGTCCTTTCCCAAGAGTTAAAAGAGCTTGTTGGACTTTTCTATCTTCTTACCTTTCGGTGTCAAATTTTCTTATCATTTGTTTAGACTTTACTATTCCTTTATTTCATCTTCTTTTGTACTGTTTACAATTGTTTCATCATTTAATACATTTTTGTCTTTTTTTAGTTGTTTCTCTATTAATAATTTGAATCCAGGAAATCAGATTTTGAGTGTCACTGTGTAAAAGGACAAAGGGGAGTCAAAACATGGTGCAGTTTGGGACCATTAGTGCCTGTGTCTTTTTACATCTGTTAGTTAACAACCATGCAATGCGATTAAGTATATCTCTAAAATAGAAACTTAAAATTAAATGTGTCTCTAAAATAAAAATTTAAAGTGCCCTACTTGAGCCCAAGCAAACTAAGCAACCATCCATTGGACCTGACACCAGAGAAAATCAGTTGGAAAAATTCAATTTTTACAACATGTCCTAAATGAAAATACAGACACACATAAATATATTCCATCCTAACAGAAAATAGCAGTTTCAAATGAATACACTTGGGCTTTCTGTGGGTGCATCTGTGTAAAACACTGCAGAAAGGTAAAATCTGGTATCTGTAGACTTGTGGTCAAGAAGTCAATAGGGTATTTATCCTTGCCTAAATGAGATAATAGTAGAAAGAAGCTGGCACATCACATGATCACTTCTTCAACTGTCACAGGAAAAAAAAAAGCTATACAGAGCATGTTCCAGAACTGAAGATTTCAAAAGTGCTTAAACCACCCAATGCATCAGGCATCACCATAAGCACACCTTCCTAGGTGACAGGGCCATCGGGATGCAAGCTATTCTTGTTTTGCCAGCTTGTATCAACTCAGGTAAAATATTTATATTAATTATTAGAGCTAACACAAAGTACTTGTTATATACCAGGCAGTGCTTTAAATACTGGGCCCATGTTAACTCGCCTAATTCTCAATGAAAACCTATGTAGGCGTTGCTGTTATAATTCCCATTTTTGTAGATAAATAGTCTGAGGCACAGATAATTAACTTTTCAGTGTCCCACAGCTGGTATGTTCCAGATCACTGGTTATCCAACATATTTCCTCGGAGAGCTGCATTAGCCTCACCCGGAACTTGTAGGAAAGATGCAGTCTGTGAATCTTGCCTCATGCACAAGCCCAGAAGATAGACTATCACAGTTTCGTGGACACTGCTGCAACAGAAGACACCTGGGCTTTGTGTCCCACGGCCCAGAGGGTGTCAGGAACTGCACGTTCATCCTGGCTATCTTTGTTCCTTAATTCTCGTGAGAATAGTGCAGAGGCAAGTGTCACACGTGCAGTGGGTGGAGCTGCGTCTGAGGGATATTGAGTGTAGGAACTTCCACTCGTTCATAATAGTCATCAGCACATCTGTCCAGCTTGTATGTTGGAATGAGACATTATCTTGATTACCCTGGGAAGCGAAGAATACTTCCCTCTGCTCCAGAGGGAGATGCTGTCTCCATCTTCCACGGCAAGGCGTCTGTATCAACTACCCAGTGTGGATAGCCTGGAGTAAAGCTGTCTGCACTTCTGGTCATATGACATGGAGAAACACAAATGACCTGTGGAAGATCATCTCCCAAAGGAGCTGAAATGCACATAGTCCTCAGCGTGTGGTAGTACAGGACACCATCATCTGAGGCATTCTTCCCCACAGGCACGCTTCAGGTGTGTTTCACCTATATCCTTGCTTTTGTTGGAAGCATAGGGACCTTCATAAAATAAGCCATGTTTTGTTACGTGTGTATTTGTTCTTAGTTAATATACTTTTTATGTCATAGCCCTTCTGTTTGTTACATTTTTTTCCCACATGCATCCACTTTGCATTCGTTAATCTCATTTCCAACTTTTACAGAACACTCCAAATTGTGCTCCCATCACATCCCTTGTAGGGGAGTCAGCCTCCCTCTGGCACCTGCCTATGACCACACTGTCATGACCATCTGTCTGTCTGTCTATCATTTATATACCCACCTATCTCCCCATATATTTCCATTGTCTGCTGTACAATGTCTACTGATTTGTGGTGACATCTATGTCTTATTTAAGTTCTGATATTTATGAGTCCATTTTCAAACTCTTTCCTCTGTCCGTTGGTGTACTTTTCTGTTTTTTTCGCCAGCGTCACTATGCTGTTATTCCTGTGACTTGGTATTCTACTGCAGTGAGTCCAGGGAGGATGAGTTTTTATATTTTTGTCACTATCGTGCTTATCACCTACTTGAATTCATTCTAACTTGTCCATAGAAAAATAAATTTATAAAATTGCACTACTCAAGTGGGTGCAGTCATACACACCTATAATCTTAGCATTCATGGAGGATGAGACAGGAGAATCACAGGTTTGAGTCTTGCCTGAGCAACTTAGTGAGATCTTAGCTCAAAATGAAGAGAGGCAGCAGATGGAGCTTAGTGTGAAAGTCTTGCGTTCAATCCACATAAAAATACAATTGTAGTGCTAATTTTATTAGTAGATTTCTATTGCTTATTATTTTACATGGAGGAGTGATGGGAAGAGTGGTAGGTTTATGCTCTGGCTAATTAATAATATATCCCTCTTATTATTATTTTACCATTACTGTAGCACCATGGAAGCAATTGCTCTACTACTAAGTTTATCACCAACCTTTTGTGTTTGTTATTTTGAGACGAGGTGTTGCTAGACGTCCAAGCTGTCTTCAAACTTGAAATTCCCCTGCCTCAGCATTCCAAGGAGCTGGGATTACAGGAACTACGTCACCTGGTATGCTGTACTGTTCTTATCGTTCCCTGCTTTGTTTACCCAAAGGTGATTAAGTAGGGGCAGCAAACCTCAAGCTCTCTGGCTCCTGTCTTGAAGCTACTCAATGCCTCATTAATGTGGGTTTAGCAGCAAGCTTTCCCAAATCGTGCTACGCTCCGATTAAATCCTCCTACATTACATATTCTACATCTGTAAGTACCTTTTGCACAGTGTCTCATACAGTTGAAAGTAGGAAATGTCCTCAAGAAGAAATTTCCCAGTTGTCTTGAAAGAATGTTTTAGAGATGGATTCAAGTCTAAGTGGGAGTCTTTCAGGCAAAAGTTCATTCATGTGAACCTCCTGGCTTAGGTGCACACTACCCCTACTGGGTGACAGACTTACTTCCACCCTGATCCCGGCCGCTGTCCAGCCCATTCTCTCAGTCTCGCTGCTCTCTTCTCCCTGGAAAACCTGGGCCAGTGGCAAGTTCCTCTCCTTCTCCTCCAAACTCAAAGTGCTTCACTTTCCATCACTAGCTACCTGGCACCATTAAATTGTCGGCTCCCCCACCTCCAGCCAGTGGAATGTGTGCCCGCAGGATCCTTCCCACCCCACACAGTGTCGGGAACTTCTAAGTGCATAAAGAACATTTTGCCGATCAGTGAATGAAAATGTTACAATGGAAAGTCAATCTCTGAGGGCTAGGGGCATAGATTAGTGGATAAAAAGCTTGCCTTGCAAGCATAAGGCCCTGGGTTCAGTTCCTCAGCACATGGAAACTGGGTGTGGTGGTGCGTGCCCATCATCTCAGCACTGGTTAGGATGAGACAGAAGGATTGCTGTGAGTTCCAGGAAAATGTAGGCTGCAAAATGAGTTCAGGAACAGCCCGGGCGACAGAGTAAGACCCAGTCCCACAAAAAGTCAATCTTTGGGTGGGTAGTTGTTAAAGATGACTTCTAGCTTGTCTTCCAACTTAGGAGATTTCGTGGCCATGTAATACAAAATCAGTGTGCCCACTGGAGAGATTGTGTCCACTTGAGGCAGTCAGGAACTATGCTTGGATGAGGTTCTGGGAACCACGCCTAGATTAGGTAATTGAGAACCAGGCTGGATTGTAACATGCACTGTAATCTCACGAAAGTGTCTCAAAGGTTCTGTAAAATAGGGTTAGTAGCTCCCTTCCCCATATGAGGAAGGCTTAGAGGAGTAAGTAACTTGGCAAAAGTGCACAGTGAGTGAATGGCACTGCTGAATTTTAATTTTAGTTTTAAATGGCACTGCCTTGCGTCAAAGTTGGTCATCCTAACAGCTCCTCCTTATCTTCATGCATATCCTTTTGATCTATTTTTTTCCTTTGTGTTTTCCTCTCATTCTGTTTTCAGATGGCCACGTCTGTGGGTGGAACGTGCCTGGTACTGCTCCCGCCCATTGCGTGACTTTTCCAAAGCCCCCCAGATATTAAGTGGCAAGGCTGAGATTCAAACTCAGAAAGCCCAGTTCCAGCATCCATGCTCTTAACTGCTACAGTAAATTGCTTCTGGGGACAAAGTAGTGAACAAGACGGAGGAAGGAAAGAAAACAAGTGGATGCACAAGAAACAAGTGAACGAGATAATGGCAAGAGGCGTGAAGAAAACCAAACTGCTGGATGACTCCAGTTTGACTGGGTTAATTAGATTTACCTAGGGAGGTTAGGAAGGGCTCCACTGACAGGTGACACATGACCTATGTCCTGAAGGACAAACAAGTCATAGAAATCCAGGCTGTGGGAATTAGCATATGTGGGTGGGATGCTTGGGGATGACAAGCTGTTTCATTTTATGTGTCAGTTTGTCTAGACTGTAGCTCCCAGATGATCAGACATTGCCTGGATGTTGCTGTGAAGATGTCTTGTAGATGTGATTAATATTAAAAGTCAGTTGAGGTTAGATAAAGAAGTGATGAGCTTTGACTGTGTTGGCACGTTCTTATCCAATCAGCTGAAGGTCTTCATTCCAATATCTAGGATTTTCTAGAGAAAGCCCTAGATGGCCTGGCTAGAAATCTGGCTAGCTGGCCTATCCTACAGATTTCAAACTTACCAGCCCTTCCAATCATATGAGCCAGTTACTTTAAGTAAGTGTCTGTCTCTCTTTCTCTCCTTGCGTTTCCTATTACTTCTGAGTTTTTCAGGACTGTGACTGATACAGGATGCCCAGCAAAAAAAGACTCAACCTCTGCCCTCGATGCTTCGTTAGAAGGGAGAGACAGAGATGATGAAACAGCTGACCACATCCCGCAGAGCGTATCCCAGGGACCGAGACTGCCCTCCTACTCTTCTTTATATCACTTGGAGTGTAAGATCAGAGTCCTGCGTGATAGACAGAGCTCTGGTCAAAGGAATGGTATTTGGAGTCAGGAGACCTCAGTTCTAACTCTGTCCCAGCGAGCTGTGTCTCCCGAGTTGACTCACTTAACTCTACTGAGCCTGTTTCTTTTTCCATGAAATGAGACCATTGGGCTAAATGTGCTCAGAGTGCTTTCATTTTTCAGCAATATGTGATTTTTTTTGAGAGCAAGTAAAAGACAGCTGAGGATGGATAACTACCCACCTACAAACAACAGCAGCAAATGTCAACAGGGTAGCTCTAGAGGATAGATTTTGTTAGTCATACAACAAGTAAGACATTGTTAGGATCCTCAAACTTCCATCTGAATCTTCAGCTGCCATCACCTTCAGTGGCTTTTTGTGTAGAAATCACCCAGCCAGGCAGTTGTCCACAGTTAGGAAGCCAATGCCAGCCTAGGTATCTGTTCTCTAGGCCCCGCACTATGTGTGTAGCCTAGGACTCCCGTGGTTGGCTGCCCGGATATTAGCAGCGGGTTTGTCCATGCCTCTTTCTGCCTTGAGACTCACAATATTAGTTTCTGAACTAGTTGACTTAGAACAGCCAACGGCTCTGGAGCCTGGAACTCTTGGTGTTGATAGGATCATAGTTCTTCTAAAAGCTCCAGGGAAGAATCTAAATCCTTTCCTGCTTTTCTCAGCTTCTGATGGCCCAAGGCATTCCTTGGTTTAAGTCACCCCAGTCCTTGCCTTCATCTTCACAGGATTTTCTTCCCTCTCTGGGTCTTTATGACAGTCCAAATTTTCTTCCCCTCCTTCTGCACCTCTTTCTCTTTCTTCTTTCAGGACGGGAGATGAAGCCAGGGCTGTCCCCAGGCATTTTATTTCATATTTTGAAACAGAGTCCCACTAAGTTCCTTAGATACTTGGAGGCTCAAACTTGCAATCCTCTGCGTCGGATTCTCAAGAGTTCTGGGACTATAGGTGTGTACCACCATGCCCAACGAAATTTGCCTGTTCTTGTACGGATACGTGTCTAGAGCTCACACTAATCCAGCATGAAATGATTGCATCTGCAAATACCTTGTTTTCAATTAAGATCACATTCATAAGTTCCCTGGGGAGATGAATTATGGATCAAAGCATTTTTGTCTTTCCTTAAAATGAATGTTGCAAGAAAAATACTCAAATTATTTTTCCACTGTAAGATAAAAATTCACCTTTCTTCTTTGTGTATTTAATGTTTCTTGGTGATTTACTATTATAAATCAAATCAAATAGTCTTTTTGTGCTGCTATAACAGAAAAACTGAGTACTTTATCAAGAACAGACATTTATTCTCACAGTTCTGGAGGCTGGAAGGTTCAAGATGAAGGCAGTGGCATTCAATGCCCTGTGACAACCTCGTCTCCGTGTCCAAGATGGCACCTGGTTCCTAGAGGGGCTGCACATTGTATCCCCTCGAGGGAAAGTGGGACCTGAGCTGGATCCCTCTAGCTTTTTTTATGAGACACTAATCCACTCGGAAGGGCAGAAATTTCTTGCCTTTAATAACCTCCCAGATACTCCACTTACTGATAGAAGTAAAACCACGCTGAGCGGTTTTAGTCAACATGAACTTGGGAGAGGGGGCCTTTTGAAGTGCAGCACTATTGGGTTCCTTACTTCTGTCCACATTGTATTCATCTGGTCTCCCTCAGAGCCCCTGGCGTGGACCGTTGAGTAGACTGGAGGGAATATCTGGAGAGTCTTTAGGAAACGACCGGCTCTGCCTGAGAGCACGGTGTGCTGTCCTGTTGTGTTTCAGCCGTGAGACTTCGGCAACTCTGTGTAGCAATCCTCTCCTCCCTTGTGAACTGATCGTGTATGCCTTGCATGATCCGAATACAGTCTTGCTTATACGTTCGTTCATTGTTGGTAGGTGACTAGGAGGACTGAAGTAAGAGATGGGGAGGGGAATGCACAGGGAGGAGACACTCTAATTCTCCTTAGATGAGCAGAGGTGAGAGACAGTCCTCTCCTCTGGAGAAGGGGAAAGATTCGCAGAAGGCTGCTGTGGAGGGCCTGCATCCCGCCATTGCATCAGCTTTCCGTGAAGCCCAGGTCTCGTAAAAACAAGAAGAAGCCCCTGGAGAGTGTTTTCCACTTTCAAATCAATAGGAGTTCAATGACAATATTTACATCGGAAAGATGTTTTTCTTTCCTTAAAATAATGTTGGAATAAAAAATATTGGTATTATCTTTTTCCATATGGGATGAAAACTCTTCTATGTTTGTATGTTTAACATTTCTTCAAGCCTCGTTGTTATAAATAATATTTATAATATACAATGTTTATTTTAAACAGTTGTATGCATATTGCTTTTTCTATCCAGTGTTGTTTTCCTATCTTTAATTTTTATTTCTTTGGTAACAAAAAGAAGTGTTTTTCTATTAATTAATGAAGATCTGGTGGAGGCATCTGCCCTATGTGAGGATCTGCCCCAGCTTCTCAAGATAGTGCAGCAAACAACAATGGCAAAGTCCCTGGACCTTGTGGAAGTTGTGCTCTGGTGCTATGATGATCAGAAAGTTGTATTTTTACCACGATTTTTAATTTATGACTTTTATCAAGTTACCTACTGGAATTCTAATATTTAACTACCTACTTTGTAAGATGTTTGTGTAAAAGGTGACAAATATTTAAGGTATATTTTCTAGTTGATCTTTTAAGATTTTGATTACTTGGTTATTATTTTGATTTTAATTCATTGGAATTTATGGTTACATGTAGTTACAGCCATGAACTTGTTCCAGTTACTCTCATGCTTTGGTAAGGCCTCCTCTACTCAGGCAACTGATAAGCACTCATCTTGAATATCGCTAATGCTGTGATGTCACTCAATGATGCACACTGGCATAACTGAGAGTCACACTTTTAAACAATTACATTCAATCCCCAAAACATTCTCGATGTCCCCCATTTTATGAATGAACAACAGTTAGGGATGATGTCCAAAGAAATCTAAAGAAACAAGTAAATTGTCAAAATTTAAACAGCCTCCGCTGACCCTGGAGCTCTGGAGCCTCGATCCCGGAATCACTAACGTGCAGGAGGAGAGCCAAAATTGCTCGTTCTCTCTCTGCATGAATAACTGCATTTCTCAAAATGACCTATTGATTCCCTGTCATCTCTCCTATTGATTGAGAATATTTCAATAAAATATTAAACATTTACATGTAGTAAGGACTTTCTTATAAGTAGTAAGCTTTTTTTTTAACAGAGTAATTGCATCATTTGTGTTGTAGATGTATGGGAAACAAGAAGCATGCTTTTAAAGCTTTATAAAAATTAAACATTCTACTTCATTTCTTTTTAAATTTTGTCTCTTGGAGACCATGAAATAATCTTCTTTTGGGTACGGTAGCTACTTAACTTTTTAGGAAGAAAACCAATGAATACTTATTTTAAGTTAATTTTGTCAATTCCTTATTCTAGGGCTGGTATTGAATTAACAAGATACCATCGGGCTCTTTTAACTTTAATCTTCTGATTTCTAAGCCAGGTCAGAAATATCTAAAAAGCTTGCTGTTCAGTGGAAGGCATCTGGACTGTCTGCAAGCAGAATTAAGAGTTTGGTTAACTTAAGGCAGCTTTATGCAGATGGACAGTGTAAATGACCCAACTGTTTCTCTGGTTCAAGCCCCGCCTCTTTTAGTCTTATTAATCTTCAGCCCCGCCCCCCCAAAAAATTACTGCCATAGAAGAGGGGGGAGTCAGACAACTTAGGACAGACTTGAAAAAAGGCAGCTGAGAATGGGTTTCCCATTTGATAACTATGAGAGTGTTTCCGAATGTAACAAAAAGAAATAAATACTCTGATTTCCAAAGAAACTTTCTGTAACCACTAACTTTAGTTTTTCAGACATGAGAGTCAATAAAAAAGAATTTGCTGTAAAATATTTGTGCATGTCTATCACCTTTTGCCCTTTCCGGCAGTTAGAAGACATTCAAGTTTCCACGTGAGGGGTAGGCCATCAGCCAACTACCAGACCCTTCTGGGGAGACCACAGACATCACCCACATGTACGTGGAGTGTGGGCTCTAGTTCCGAACACATCAGCATACAAATAATTTAACACTTGATTTGATTTCCAAAATAGTAAAAAGCAAACATGTCCCTTAAATCTCTCATTCAAATGACTGTTCTTTGTAGAAATTCAAGGAAATAAAGACATTAAGTTTCACTTTCTTGTTTTAAAAGTACTTTACATATATCACCACCAACTAGCTTGTAAATTTCAGTCAGTCCTCAATCCAGTCCTTTAAAGAAACTGAAAAAAATGTCCTTGTGCCCTCAAAGGACACACCTGTTATCTGAAACAGTTTTTTACCAGCTTGTTAAGCAGCTTTGACAGATCAAAGACCTCGGACAATAGACACAAACTTTAACAATAGTGTAGCCTTGAGCAAAAGGTCCTGTCAAAGCCAGCCTTGTGCCCCTGGCATTATGGCCGGCAATTGAAAATAAATTTTACTTGAATAAGTACCTCAGGCCGATCAGAGGCGCTGAGGCTGCTGAAACAAAAGCAGTTGGGGATAAGTTATTGACTCCACTGACAGCCTGAATGAACTTCATTATGCCAGCCCACTCTTGGTAAATGTGTCAGATTTTAAACTGAATTAGGTGGCAGGTGCATGGACCATTTCCCTGCTCCCCTTGAGACAGCAGACAGCCAATCATCACCTGATTCTACAGACAAATGTTTAGATTTGTTTTTCATATTGCACAACCATAAGTGAAAGCACATTCAAATCTTTTTTCCTCATCCGCCATCCCCCATGTGCTATGTTCCCCCGAGCAGGTCTTACCCATGCTTCGGTGTAACAGGATCGTACAGGCCTGGGCTACAACCTCCCGCCCCTCCCGCCGAGGCACACAGGCTTCAGGGGTGACCTGGAGTCCTCACTGTTATTGGATTTCAGCCTTGAAACAGCAGCTTCTCTTCTGCTTGGGAGATTAAAATGCAAAGACACACATCCGCAGTCTCATCTCGCTTGGAAAGTTTAAAAATGGGACCTGAGTGTGGACGTTCCTGAAGATGTTGGCCAGAATGATGAGGTAACAAACAGACTGACCTTTCTGTTGGAAGCTAGCTAGCTTATAGAACTCAGCTACTTAAATCTGTGTAAAATATTTCCTTCAAGCAAACGTTGGGAACCTGGCCGAGTCTCTTGAGTTCAAACAGTCTCTGCAACTGGCTTTTTTCTACTGTGAAATACCTATGCATATAAAAATCTATGTATTTATCTATATTTGCTTACTTATAAATATCTGTGTATACTCACTTGTATATTCGGCTTTAAAGTATTTTGTTTTATGATCTTCCGTAGGCCTATAAGGATAAACGCAAGATCAGCTAAAGCTCAGATACTGTGGTGCCAGCTCTCATTACTTAATCATGAGACAGGATTATTAAGACTCCCAAAAATGAAAATCCAGACATTCAACCAGAGAGGGAGAGGGTTGGCATGTACCAGGCTGCACGCCTTATTAAAGTTAATGAGCAAGAGATGTCCTCTTCGTAAAACCCTTAAAGACCTGGAGCATTTTCCCCCAGTAAAGAACTCTTTGCTTCTAAATACTGCTTCCATCATTTGGGACACATAACTGTACTTTTTTTGATGTACGTATTGAATTGTAAAGTAGAGCTTCCCCTGGAAACTGCCAGCTCCACTCCCATGGACAAATCATAATTTTTTAAAAAAAAATTTCATTTTAAAACATCAGATGTCTGCAGTCCAGTCTTGGTTGTCCTTCTGTTCACATCCAAACACAATTTGGCTCAAATCTCCAAAGGAACTTTATTCAATTCTCGAACTATTTTTTTTGCTTTACAATATTACTTTGCTGGATTTGATGTTTTAATATTTACCTTTTAACAGAAAGATATACTTGAAGCTTTCCACTTCTAGGAAAGCGTTGGCGTTTTAAAATTTATATGCATGTGATTCTGGAGGACACAGGGTATCTGCCTTTCTTTAGGGGTACAGAAAGCTGCCCCGAGCTCACACAGGGAGCAGCTCTACAATGGCTCTCACTTGCTGGAACTCTTCCTCCCCCCAACCGCAGCAGATGGTGTTTCATAGTTGGTCACAAATGGCTGTCAGCGAGTGTTTGTCTGCCTGCCAGTAACCTGTGGTTCAGGGACTCCCTCAGAGAGTGTACCAGCTCCGACTCTGCTGGTAACAGCATCTGAGAAAATGATCCGTCCTTTCTTGTCAGGCACAAAATTAGCCATCTCACTTTCAAACTGTTGACAAGGGGAATATGAAAGAAATAAGGACTGAGCCAGCCCAGCTGATGTTTCCTCAGCTCCGGTTCTATGGCTTCCACGCAGATGAACCCAAAAGCAGACTTTATGACAATGATGTTGTCACCAAATAGATGGTCTCTGAAAGACCTCAGTTCCAGTACCAGTGTTTCCCGCAGGGACTTGCTTGAACTTGCCACTGGACTGGTTTTGATCCTGGAAGCCACAGATACTTCTGTACCCCAGGGCCTCAATCAGGCTTCATACCAGAATGACCTTCGGTGGCCTTGTCTTGGCTGAAGGGGGTTGGAAAAATGAGGTGGCAAAGGTACCAAGCACCGGTCCTTGAGGCTCTTGGCACCACCTCCAGGTGGAAGGCAGGGTGCCAACCCCAATGCTTTGTGGATGCAAACTGCCCCAAAGCACATGGGGCAGACACTAATGAACGAAAGACCGAGAAAGTGAGAAGAGAGGAAAGAGCAAGAATGAAAGAGAAAGGAGGGAGGACACAACCGGGAAGTTGGGAGGAGCTGGCATTTCTGAGATCCCGTGATAGGCCAGGCGTCTTGCTAATGCTGTCCATGTATCTAATCTGTACTTCTCCCGGCAATGCCTTACGTTATGTCCCATGGTTTGTGTTTCATGGATAAGAAAAACCCAGAAAAAAATAAGTATCATTTAAGGTCACATTGGGTAAGGATGGAAGCAGGAGTCTAACTCCAGCCAATTCATTTGAGATTAAAGGACTGGACCACCAATAGAGCAAATTGCTGATTGGTTTCCCTATCTCGAACCTGTGTCTGATTGGGCACTTTACTTAGCCTTCCAGTGCCTCCGTTTCCTTGTTTGTAAATGGGAATATTAATGATACCTACTTCATAGGTCATGGTAAAGGATGGAATAACTTAATATGCAAGTATTTTGAAGAGTTCTGCACAACAGGAAACATCCTAGTAGAGCATGTTTTATTCTTTAATGCCTTTGTATTTTTCAAGTATTTATTTTGATGTTGGATTGCTGTGTCTTTACTAACCAGTGACCCTTTTAGAGTCCATATTATAACAAGATAATTTTCTTTCAATGTTCTTACCCTGTTATTGTATATTAGCTAGTATGATTTTTAAGCAGGTGATTCTAAAGTTTATGACTGCGTTATTAATATAGTACCTCAATACGGAGAGAATAGTGAGTGTATGTTACAAAGTGGTTGAATGTCTTTTTCCAGTGTTGAGCATCAGACCCGAGGTCTTGCACATGCTGGGGAAGTGTTTTATCACTGAGGTTTGATTTCCTCTTCCTCCTCCTCCTCCTCTTCTCCTTTCCATACTGCAAATCAAACCCAGGGTCTTTTAACAATGCTAAATCTCCAGCCTGTTTGTTTGTTTGTTTGTTTTGAGACAGGGTCTTACTAAGTTGCTAACTGGCCCAGTCTGGGCTCAAGCTTGTGATCCGTCTGCCTCAGCCTCCCAGAGCTGGGATTAGTGGCATTTTCACCCCATGCCCCACTTTCCATGCTTTTCCTTAACTGCATAATCCTGGACAAGCCACCAAAAACCTCTCTGCGCGTCAGTTCATCTATCTGTGTATTGAAAAATGCAATGATTATATGAATGCCAGTGTGAACATTGTCCATCAAGCATAACTCACCTGCAATTTTTCTGCCCTTGTTTGTTTGGCTACATATACAAATTTAATTATTGTACACATGTAAGTACTAAAACTTTCTTTTAAAAATTTATCATTATAACATAAAAAAGTGGCAGATCATATATTGGACATACCTAGCTACTTACAAAAGGCATTCTGTTATTTATAGTTATCATTATATACTGAAGAACTAAAACTGGTTTCTATTATGTAGCTGCATATGTCAATTTGAACATGGGCCGTCGATGTTGAACCAGATGTCTAGGGCAGATGGATTAAGCTGGTGACTGCAGCCAGTTGACTGTGTCTGCTTTTCCCTCTATGACATTTCACCTGTTTAATTCCCCAGAAGCAATATTCTGGGTAATGATCACCAACTGTCATGACCGTTTTGTCTGGCAAATGCATGTCATTTCTTCACCCTAGATGGTGCCCCTGTTGCTCAGAGCAAAGGGACTCTCGGGCTTGTGGGAATCGCACCAGTTCCTGTCAGGTGAGGTTAGCGGGGTGATTAAGGGGAACATCCTTCAGCCCCTGTAATCTCTCCAGGAGAAATGAGAGAAGCCTCCTGCCAATTGTTAATGATAATGGTCTTATAATTCAAACACCACATTTCACCCAGGAGGATCCCAAATGCTTTACGGAGCCACAAATAGCTTCACCCACTCTGCCCTGTAGGCGTCGGGCGAACTGAGCTTGGAATGCATCCACTGTGGGCAGAGTTACCCTCATCTTTAAAAAATACGCAAAAAAAAAGAAAGAAAGAAAAGAAAAGTGTCCAAGTAATGATAAAGCACAGAAAAAAAAAGTGCTTTACTTACATGCTGTACTTGGCAGATAAAATAAGAGAGCAAAAGAGAAGATTGGTATTTTATATTATTTTTAACAAAAAGTGACTTATTTTACTGGTTCTTGAAGGGTCAGATTCCCAAATGAGCACAGCTCGTGTTTCCAGATCCTTAGTTCTTTAACAGGGGCTTAACGGACATCAGTTCTTAAAGTTAAAGTAGTCACCAAGAAGAACAGAATGCAGTTCGGAAATTACAAAGTGAAATTGAGAAGGAGTCACGACAGATCTATAAAATAGTATTTACTTGCAGCCCTCCAGCCCTTCTTCTTACTTTGATGGTCTGCGGCTGCATAACGAACTGTCCCAAACGGTGGCTTACGTCAACAGCCATTAAAGTATGTCCGTGATCTTATGCTCCAGGCACTGGGGCAGAGCTTGGTTGGAACTTTCTTTCCACATGGTGCTGACTCGAGGCCGTTCAGTGACACCGAGCTTGCAAAGTCTGATGGTTCAAGGACAGCCTCACTCACATACCTAGAATTTGAGAGAAAGGGTGAGAACCTGGGTTTAGCTGGATACTTTCTACATAGTGTCAGTGCAGGACAATTGTCCAGTTAGTGTTGCACTGACCCTGTTCTCTTTCCTTTCTTACTTGTAGTTTTCAAGCACAGCAACAAATGCAACATCCTGAGATATTGCATGAAGCATCTGGGCTTCTATTCCTATATTGTGGAGGAACATAACAAAGGGATTTAGGGACAGAGTGCCTTTAGTGGTCTCTTCATTGCGGTATAAGGGGTACTCTCAGTCAGCCCTAGCCAGAGTTTTTTTTTTTTTTTGCCACTTATCTGTAAATAATAAGCCCACTTGACAGAAAATTTTGCCTGTAAGTGTGTTCTTTCTCACCAGACTGGGACAAGTTGGGAACTAACATCCGGAGAACTTGGCTCATGATCAAGACCTTGTCATATGGTTCCTTTAGTAGAGTTTCAGGATTTCTTTCACAGAGGTTCAGATGGTCAAACGCATTGGTTCAAGAGAAAGGAAAGGAAGCTGTCCTTTCCTTTAAATCCTGGGACTAGAACTAAGACTTTACCTACATTTTATTGGTTAACACATGACAAGATTCTCTCAGAAATGAAGAGATAGAAGGTAGACCTTAATTTCAATGGAAGAGGTATCTTTATTTTTTAGCTGGCCATATTGATTAAATTAAAAACAGTGTGGAGCAGAAATTAATTATAGTGGATCTTTGTACTTTGTTTTCATCTTCTTCCAGGAAGGCGTTCTTTCAATTTCAACAAATTTGCAACTGTTATGCAATGCCAAAAGACAGCAGAGTAAAACTCGACAGTAGATTGTAGCTTCTCTAGGACTCGGGAGCAAGATGGCTGAGTAACAATAACTAAATGAAGAAAAAGAGAAGAGCTCCAGGAATCAAGAAACAGCCCAAAGAAAGCTCGAAGTCAAGGAGAAGCTGGAGGAACTGAAGACAACATAGAGGAGCGAATGAAGCGTTTTGGAAAGCAAATCCTGGCTCCTGGAGTGGGAAACTTGTCTCAGGAGCACAGGGTAGACCTGGAGAGGGTCACCAGCCCAGTGGTAAACAATAGATGGGCAGTGGTAGCCCAGGAAAAACCCATGGTTGTTGTAAGCTATGAACACAGTTTTGAGTTTTACTGCAAACGTGACTCCTTCTGGTGTCACCCGAACATAATGACTTGGTGGGAGACAGCCACAAGAGATAGTCAGGAAGAGGAGGAAGGTGAGACATGGACGCCGTGAGAAGTTTAAGCAACAGCAAGATCAAATTGAGGGTTTCACCTCTGTAAAGAGAAGCTAGGCTGATTGCTTGTGGTTTTGTGATGGGGTTGAGTTCGAAAGTACCTGGATTGAGTCCCCCTTCTCTGTCTACATCTGGCACAGAACTCAGGGGTTTGTTCGTCTTCCTCACCTGCCAGCGTGATTGGGATGTGCCTTGGCTTGGTCATTTGCCACATCCCAGGGCATATGGGTAGAGAAGCTCCCGCAGCAAGTGGGTGCCCACAGACCACAAAGAAAGGGAGGGATAGCAGTGGCTCAGGGTGCACAGAATGGCACAAACAGTGATGGCTGTTGAAGCAAATACCTCCCCAAGGCAGATGGCACACCGCTGACTGACCTTGTGTCTTGAGAAAGGCTGGGCAGGACTTGGCATTTACATGGTAAAAAGCAGGTGTGGAAACACAACAGGCCTTAGTTACAACTCATTATTCCTCCCTCATAGCCAGGGATTCTAGTACCACAGGCCCTGGATATAAATACTTGCCATAACACCACAAAGTTATTTAACTTGCTTTTATTTTCCTTTTCTTTTTTCCTCTTTTCTTTATGCTTTCTGCTATGCTTTTTGGCCTTTTTTCAATTACTTGTATTTAATTCTTCTTTCTTTTTGGGACAGCCTTTTCTTTTCTTTTGGATTGGACGTTTATCTCATTGTTTTCTCCTGCTTCTCATTCTTCTTTGCTTTCTTTGCCAAATTTTATTTCTTCTTCTATTTTTTCTTTTCTTACCCTCCGCTTTGATTATTAAGACAAATCTGTATTAATTCTTAGTCATTTAATTTCGATTTTTGTTCCTGGTTGTATTTCTGTTGTTAGTAGTGGTATAGGAGTTGCTTTTAGTTCACTCTTACTGGACGCCAACGTCTGGTTCATTTTTATATCACCAACATAACTGTAGCTTGTTTTCTCTTCTCTGAGTAACGCTGAATATAAAGCCACAGGAAGAATATTAGAAATTAAGAAGACCCACGGGTTTACATTGAGTAGGTTGAAAAAGGCTATAAAAACAAAGCGCAATCCAATCCAAGGACATATCATGGGATGACACGTCTAACTGAAGAGATCTCCACAATAGTGGCAGAGGGGTCTACATAACTCATCTTCAACCTTCCAGACAAAAGTAATAGAGACATAGGAAAGGAAGGCAACAATATGCCTCCAAAATTCACAGCTCCCCAAAAGCTCAAAGACACGGAAGAAGACATTATAGGCGAGGAATTTGAAAAACAAATAAATGGTCAAAATGTCTGAAGAGATCAACGAAGAAGGAACTTTATAAGACGATTAATGAGCTTGAAGAGGACTTAAAAATAGGTAAGAAATGTAATCACTAAAATGTTGACTAAGCTTAAAGAAGATGCAAACAAGTGGACTAAGTTAAACAAGACAAGCCCAGATACAAATGACCATTTTGGAAAAGAACTAGCAATTATAGAATGAAACCAAGAAGACATTCAGGACATGAAAAATTCAGTTGAAAACACTGGTAGCAGGTTTGATCATTTTGAAGATGAGGTCTCAGTAATTGAAGACAATTTTTTTTTTTTTTTTGAGACAGGGTCTCCCTCTCCAGCCCAGGCCGGTCCTGAACTCACTATGGAGCTGAGGCTGGCCTGGGACTCACAGCAATTCTCCTGCCTTAGACTCCCACCTCAACTTCCCAAGTGCTGGGATTACAGACATGTGCCACCACATCCAGTTTTCTAGGGTGTCGGGGAATCAAATTCAGGGCCTTGCACTTACAAGGCAAGCACTTTAACTGCTATGCCATTCCTCCAGCTCTGAAGACAAGGTTGATATAGTATGCCATGTGCTCAGCAATATTCTCAAAATAATAAGACGCCATTGAAATTGGATCCATTGGCTGCTAGATGAGTCAAAAAAGGCCAACCCTCAGAATCACAGGAATAAAAAAATAGATGATAAAAAATACATAATAATATATTCTTCAAAATCATGATGGAATATTTTTCAAATATAAGGAAAGAATTCAATATCAAAATATGAAAGATATAGATTTCTATATATTTATAAGAGACAAAGAACTTCTCCAATATACATCGTAGTTAAAATATAGACATTTAGTGCAAAAAGAAAATACTAAACCTTTGAGAAAAATGGCAAGTAACCTATAATGACAAACCATCAGAATAACAGCAGATTTCTCAATACAGACTTTAAAGGCCATGAGAACCTGGAATGAAGTTTTTCAAGTCACTCCCTAATCCCATAAGTTTGTCAGCCTAGACTTCTACATACTGCAAAATTAACCTTCAAAAATTGACAGAGAAATAGAGACTTTTCATGACAAAGAAATTCTAGTGAAATTTATTACTACCAATCCAGCATTGGCAAAAAATACATGAGGGAATCTTACACAAAGAGAGGAAGGTCATCAGCACCAAAGAACCCAAAGGAAAGTACACATCTAATTGACAAAGTAGTTTAAAGTATAGGAAAAAAAACTAGCCATATAAAAATATTGCAATGACAGGCTTCAGTAATTATCTTACAATAATAGGTCTCAATGTTAATAGTCTTAACTCTGTAATCAAAAGACACAGACTGGCAGATTGGATCAAAAATTAAAAACCAGTCACATATTGCCTACAAGAGATACACCTCATCCACAAAGAAACATATACGCTCAAAGATATCCATGCAAGTAGAGCCCCAAAACAATTGAGAATAGCTATTTTATTTTCAGATAAAGCAGACCTCAAGCCAAAAAATGATCAGAAGAGGCAAAGATGGCCACTAAATATGGATAAAGAAAACAATTTAGCAGGAAAAGATCACAATTATAAATATATATGTACCAAATATTGGAGCATCCAACTTCATGAAACAAAAACTCCTGGGCATAAAAGAACAGATAGATCTCAAACACAATCATAGCAGTAGACCTTAAGACTCCTCCTTGACAAAAGGTCAACCAGGCCAAAAAAAAAATAAATAAATAAAACTCAATAAAGAAATATCAGAGTTAAACAATGAACATATAAACTTAATATGTATCTTCAAAGTATTTCATCCAACAGCAGCAGAAGGCATTTTTCTCGGAAACACATGGAACGTTTTTCAAAATGAACCATATCTTAAGCCAAAATTATGGTTAACTATATAAAAAGCAATTGAGATACGCCCTATGTATTATTGGACTATAGTAATTCAGAACAAGAAATAAACAGTAAAAAAAAAAAAACTAGAAAAACTATACAAATACATGGGGATCAAATAGAAGAAATTAGTCAAGAAATTAAAAAGTTTACAGACTCAAAAGACAACGAAATTATAATATACCAAAATCTGTGAATCACAATGCAGGTAGTTCCAAGAGGAACATTTATAGATGAGAATGTACATACTAATATAATAGAGTCCAAATTAATAAATTAAGGATACATCTCAAAGTCCTGGGATAAAAGTAGTAGAAAGAAAGAATTTATAGAGCTCAGAGTGAAAGTGAATAAAATTGAGGCTAAAAACCAATACAAAAGATCAATGAGTACAATAGTTTGTTCTCGAAAGAATAAAGAAGATTAGCAAAACTTTAAGCAAATTTACCAAAAGAAAGAAAGAAAAAAAACATGCACTGCAACACAAACCAACCAGAGCAAATAGAAATAAAAAAGGTTAAGTCACAATGGAGACTACAACCTGGAGGATATAAGAAACTTTAAAAAATTTTATGTTTCAATAACTTGGAAAATCTAGAAGAAACAGATAAATTTCTAGTCACCAATGAATTGAGCTAAGAAATATAAAAATTGGGTCGAGCAAAATTGATCCAAGAAAATATCAAATTCCTGACTAGACCAATAATAGGCAATGGAAAAGGGGTAGTAATAAAAAACTACCAACTAAGAAAAGCAAAAAACTTAATTATTCACCACAGAGTTGAAGATTCAGAATTCAGAAAAGATCTAGTACCAATAGTTCTCAAATTATTTCATAAAATTAAAACAAGGAGCATGGTTGAACCCATTCCTAGAAGCTATTGTTATACTGATATCAAAACTGGACAAGGAGTTAACAAAAACCAAATACTACAGAATAGTTTCTTTAATGAACATAAATTCTTAAAATATTTATATAATATACTGTATTCCACATATGAGTATTTCAACTTTGATAAGTGCTGTCTCATAGGTGAACTAAAATCAGATCTCAAAACAACACACAATCATAGTTAGTTTTTCCCACCTTTTTACTATTAATCAACTTGTGTTTTATTATAATAAATGAACTTTTTACAGACCTTCGCTATTCCTTTTGATGCCATTTTTAGAGTCTTTGTTATTATTAGTTTCTCTCTGTCTTTGTTTTTCCAGCTGTGTCATTTGAATGAATCTTGGGGTTTTTTGTTTGTTTGTTTTTGTTTTTCCCTCCCCATTTGATGCTGGTTGACTTTCTTCAAACTATAGATCTATCTTTTAAAATATCAGTTTGAGGATATTCCAGAGCATTCTTGGTTCAAGTTGTACTGTGTTCTATCTGTGCTGTTTCTGGAAATCTAAACACACACGTTGGACATTTTCGGAGTCTGACATGTGTATGAGGCACTCTTTGAACTTCACTTTGTTCTGATCTCCATGTCTAATATGAATACTTCTGTTGATGATGTCTTTAAGTTTAGTAATTTTATCTGATGTGCCTAATCTCTTGGTCAGCCTGCCTCATGATTTTATGTAGTTTTCAGTTCTAGAATTTTTCATTTTATTAGTTTTGTGGATTTCAATTCTTTGGTCGAATTCTCAATCTTTTGCCCATTTTCTCATATTTTCATTTATCTTTTGAACACGTTTGTCATAATTATTTTAACATCCCGGTCATCTAAACCTTACATGTAGGTTGTTTCTATTTTTTGCTTTTTTCTTTCTCTTTTATATAATTTTGTTATTGTTTTTATTGCTATTATTAATTTTGGCAGCACTGGGATCAACCTCAGGGCCTCACCTATGCTAGGCCAGTGCAGTTCCACGGAACCGTATCCCCAGCTCTTTTATCCTTTTTTGATTTTGGTCACATGGACTTGTTTTGGGAAAAGTCTAGTTGCTGCTGTAAGTACAACAATTGCACAGATCCAGATGATGTTATTTTGCCAGAAAGAATTTAGGTAGGAAAAATGCTTCCTGGTCACTTTAATTTAGTCATAACTTAGCTGAGTTGAGCCTGGATTTCTGTTCTGGAAAAGCTCAATCCACATGCAGTTCATCCTTATTAGGGCGACAGGAACTGTTGTGATGGACCAAATCTAACACGCTGCTAATTTTTATGTGGCTTAAGTGCTAAGAGTTGATTTATATTTGAAGTGGATTAAGAAAGGTTTTTTTCCCTAAAAATAATATTTTGTACTTAAATTCTGTGTTCCTCAAACTTCAAGGCCTATAGAAACAGCCTCATTGAGGGAGATCCATCTTTATCTTTTATCGATTATCTGTGGGCTCCTTACGATGGTAGAGGTAAGTAGTAGCAACAGGATGTTTAGCCTCCAAAGTCCAGACTGTTTGCTATCTGGCCCTTCGCACAAAAGCATGCTGGCTTCTCCCTTAGGTGGCAAATGATCCAGACATTTCTGGCCTGGGTCATACTCAAGAGTCTTCTAGTTCATCGCTTTCTTAGTACTCATCCCCTTGATGACATAACTCCCGTTGGTAAGCATAGTCTTCTTAATGCACGTATTTGGCAAAGTTGCTCCTCTTTTTTTATAATCCTTTACTCATTCTAACATTCCCAAATAAATGTTTAGTTTGCTAAATTAAATACCAGAGTATCTGTGGAAAAAATGTGCTTAATGTCTGATGCTCTAAACAGCTTTTTACCGGGAAGCTTAGGTATTTGCTAATATTCAGGTGCTATCATCATCCACCTATGACGGTTGATGTTACGTACTAACTCGACTGGCCCCCAGATGCCCAGATATTAACTTAAATATTATTTTTGTGTGTGTCTGTAGGGAGTGATTTTGAATGAGACTAACATTTAGATAGGTATGCTAAATAAAATTATATTGCTCTCCCCAGTGTGGGAGGTGGCATCGTTTAATTCACTGAAGGCCAGAACAGAGCAAAAAGGAAGAGGAAGGGACAATTTGCCCTCTCTTTAAGTGCCTAGTCTCTGATTTAGTAAATTTAAATTAAAATATCTATCACAGATTATTTGGGATTAAAAAGCATATCACTACTTTAGAGTGGGGATTGTAATACATCTTCTGCTTAATTAAAAGCATCTCTTTTTGTGCCTCAATACAGGACCTGATAAAACCTCCCCACGGGTCACTTTTCTGGCCAAAATCAGAGTATTTGCTTCTTTTTATAGATGGATTTGTATTCCTGCACTTATTCATAACCATTTGTCATTCTCGAGCCAAACACTATGAAGGAAATTAAAGTTTTCATTTTTGAGACTTGATGTCCTTTTTGATTAACATGATTTTACATAGACACTCATTAGATAGATATAAAACTAATGGCAAAGCCACGAGCTTAAGTATTGGTACTTAATAGCATCAAATGAAAGAAGCTGTTGAGTGAGAACAACTCTCAAAGCACAGCATAGAGAGCTATTAGAAAACTTATTCATATAAATGACAGACTGATTAGTTTAAGTCACTGCTATAAAATTTATAGAAGGATTCATTTACATTAACAAGAACTTAAATTTTTGTAATGCATAGACATTTTTGGTTGAATTTAAAAATAATTTTGTACCCATAATTATTCTATTTTTAATAAGTGGATTATAAAAAGGACCACATGAAAACAATTTTTTCTGGACATTAAAAAATTATAAAACTTAAGGTTGGTTTTATTAAGACTGTAAGCCAGATGTTCCTGGCTGCTTATAACCATCCCAAATTATGTTTATTCACAGAAGTTTAATACCAGGAAGAATAATCAAGTGATTTTTGAGGTTGGAGCTTTGAGCTAATAGTCATCTTAAATATGAATCAGACAGTTTGTTTATCGGGAAATAAGAGATCTCACAACACTTAAATTAAAAATTAAAACATGCAAGTACATACTAGGAAAACACTGAGTAAATGTGGAAATAAACATCTCTTAACATACTTTCTAAACAACTCACAGCAAAATTCCCTGACTAAACCTGTCTTTATTCATTTCAATCAAGAAATAAAGACTATTTTTGTTTAAGTTATTTGAATTTTCAATCAATGCTTACTGGATAATTGGGTGATCCCTCAATATTCAAAAAAGTTTAGAAAGCTACTTAAACAAAATATTAAATCAATGATTCAATAGCTTGAGTTTATGATGTTAAATAATTATTTAGGCAGATGCTTTCACCAGTTAGAAGCTTTGTTTGTATAACAGATACTGATTTGTAGGTACATGTTTACATTTCATTTTCTTTCAATTCTAAATAGTTGAAATAAAAGTGTGATTTTAAAAATTACTGTGCACAAGTATTTAAGCAATTCTGAATATAAAGTTAATCAATGTATTTGTAAAGTTAAGCAACAGAAATCTTTTTAAAAGCAGGAAAAACCATCATGCAAGACTCTAATGGAAACATTATTAACACTTAGACATTTTTAAAAACTTCCTTTACAGGGTTGGAGATTTAGCTCAGTGGTAGAGCGCCTGCCTCGCAAGTGCAAAGCCCTGGGTTCAGTCCTCAGCTTTAAGCAGTAAAAATCAAATAAAAATAAAAAATAAAAACTTCCTTTGGAGGATGTCAATGAAGAGAAAATGAACATCTTCCTATGCTAGAAATCTTTATGACAAATAATCATCAAATTCTTTATAACTATTTATATAACTTGTTTTGTAGTTACATTATATTCATAAAAATACAACTGATTTTTTGCATATTGATCTTACAGTGCTCACACTAAACTACTCTGTCCACTTCTTTCAATTTTTAGGTTCCATTGCCAATTATGTACATAAAATGTATAAAACAACGAATAATGACAATTCGGACTTCTTTACTAGTCTGTGTATTGCTTTAATTTTTCTTCTTTGCTTGTTGAGAGATTAGGTGTAAAACTGAATAAAAATAGTAATGACGAACATCATTGTGTTATCCATGGTATTAAATGTTTTAAATATCTTTCCACCTTAAAAATATTTGGTTTTGAACAAGTTATTTAGGATGTAGAATGTTATTTTAAAATTTTTTGAGACAGTGTCATTCTATAGTCCAGACTGGTCACTGGACTCACTATGTATCTCAGGTTGGCCTCAAACTCACAGCAATCCTCCCGTCTTGACCTCCCAAGTGCTGTGATTGTAGGGGTGCTTACTGAACAATTTTCCTCCATCTATGGAAATAATTATATTGTTCTTCCTTAATCTATCATTATGGGTAATAGCTTTCTACATGTTCTAGTGCTAAATATATTTACATTGTTAAAATATTTCCCACATAATCATATGTATCAATTATAAGGTCAGATTTTCTTAAAGTTAACCTGAATTATCTCAGAATTCTTTTACATGAACTATGTAAGCCGTGACAGAGACCGAGTGAACTCGTCAGTCTGTGAGAAAGGGAACAAGTAAGATGAGTCCAGCATTCACCCATTCTTTCTCCCTCAGAGTATCTTAAAACTGTGGTGCAGGGATCAGAGTCCAGGCACAGTGACAGCCTCACTAGATGGAAGGAAGAGAGAAAAATTGGGATTAGCAAGGCAGCAAGGACTCAGAACAGAGTACCTGAGGGAAGGGGGCTGCACATAAGGGACCTTAAAAACACACTCAGATGCACATGAACATGACCAGAGCAAGATTTGGAGGCCTCACACTGTGTAGCTATGGGAGGCTTTAGTGTTTTGCCAAACTTTTAGGGGCCTCTGAGTTCCAGAAGACCTGGTAGGTGAGGCTTTGTTGTGGTTACTGTTGTTTTGTGGTACTAGGGATCAAGCCCAGGGCCTTCACATTGAGATACATCCCCGATCCATCATGTATGTATGTATGTATGTATGTATGTATGTATGTATTTTACTTTGAGATGGAGCCTCTCTAAATTGTTAATTTGAGTAGGGAGGGCTGGAATTTGTAATCCTCCTGTCTCAGCCTCCCAGAGTGCTGGGTTTACAGGCTTGTGCCACTGGGCTCAGCTAATATCCTGCATTAAGAGTAAGAATTACACCCTAGGACAGGGAACAAAGCTAAGAAAGATCCACCCTAGTGGAGACGTACAACAATATTAGACGAATCAAGTTAATAATTTAGTATTTTTAATTGTTGTAGATCAGAATAAAAAGAAATCTAATACCCTTCAGGAGATAAATTAGAGTCCCCAGAAGTATCATCCAAACTGCCCCTCATGCAATTTTAAAATAGAAAAATACAAAGAAACAAGAAAAAATTCAACGATTAAGATATAAAATACCAACAGAAACAGTCACAGAGATGATCAAGATATTTAGCTGACAAAGACTGAATAAATATTAATAACTAATCCATTGAAGACAACAGAGCAGAAACAGATGAAGTGAATAGAAACTACAGGATTTTGACAGCAAGTTAGAATTCATTTAAAATGATATGACTATTTCTAATAATGCTTATTAAATGTTGGTGAGGAAGCGAAGCATCCAGAAAGCTCATACGTTGCTGGTGGAAATGTCCAATAGGACAATCAATGCATGGCTGGGGAATAGCACAGCAGTTAGAGTGCTTGCCCAGCAAGCGCAAGGCCCTGAGTTTGATTCCCCAGCACCACATAAGCTGGGAGTTGTGGCACACACCTGTCATCCCAGCACTTGAGAGGCTGAGGCAGGAGGATTGCAGAGAGTTCAAAGCCAGATTGAGCTACATAGTGAGTTGAGAACTAGCATGGATTGTATGCAGAGTGAACCCTGTTTCCAAAAAAAGTGTGTGTGTGTGTGTGTGTGTGTGTGTGTGTGTGTGTGTGTGTGTGTTAGAAGCACTGGAAAATAGCTTGATAGTTTTTTGTAGTGCTAAATATATATTTACCAGATGACTCAATAATTCTACTCATAGGTATTTACCCAATCAAAACAGAAATGTAACTCCACACAAAGAGTGACACACTGGGCTGGAGAAATAGCACAGTGGTTAGAACTAGGAAGCATGAGGCCCAGAGTTCGATCCACCAGCACCACATAAGCCTGGCATGGTGGCACACGCCTATAATTTTAAAATTCAGGAGGCTGAGGCAAGACAATTGCTGTGAGTTCTAGGCCAGTTTAGGCTACATAGTTCAGAATCAGCATGAACTACAGAGCAAGAGCCTGTCTCAAAAAAAGAATAGTATGCAAATATTTATAGTATCCAATAGATTCATTCAGTCTCCCCAAACTCAAAACAAACAAAAATCCAACTGTCACGGCCAGCACGACATCACCTGCTTGGTTAGTCTGGGGCCTTGACTGATATGTGCAATTACAAAGTAATCCACTCAGGAGGACTTGTGGAACCATCTCATGTATGGGACACAGATAGATGGAACAAGTTTCTTTTCTGCCCATCCTTATATACCCAGGGGAAAACCAGGGCCTATGCTTAGGGGGAGCATTCTAGAAAATCTTACAAGTGATCTATGTGAGGTCTTTGTTGTGTATATAACTTTCTCAGCTACTAGGCAGCCTCCTGCTAAGGATCTCTAACTCAATTATCTTAACTTGTGGAAATAAATTTCCCTTTATCTTCCAGGAGCAGACTGAAGGCCTGCCTCCTTTGCTCTAACCATAGCAGCCTTCCTTCCACCAGAAATAGGTTTATTTTCACAGAGTCATGAGGAATCTCTTACAAAGAACGTGTAAACAGTTTGTATCCCCACATCCAACAAGTGACGAGTGTACACATAATGACAAATTATTATATAATCGTATACAATGTAATACTCCTCAGCAATGAAAAGAACTCTAAAGGAACATGTGTTAAGTAAAAGAAATTAGACACATGCTCTATCATTAATTTTTATGAGTTTCTAGAACAAATAAAGTTATAAAAGCAGAAACCAGTCATCAATTGCCAGAAGCTGGAGCTGGGGAGATGGAAAATGCACATGAAGGAATATTTGGAAAAGTCTGACCAAAACATATACGGAGACTAGAGAATCTGCTTACAAGTGAAATGTGGTGGCTAGGATGGTTAGGGTCAGGTCACAGGGACCTCTGGACTTTCTTCTGTAGTAAGCAGTGAGAACTCAATCAGGATGGTTAAGGAAAGTGGTGAGCCCAAGAATGACGTGACCTATACATTTTTAACTGTGGTAATATATGTGTAGCATGAAGCTTATTATTTTAACCTTTTGAAAGTGGAGAGTTGACAGCACTGTTACATCCACTTTGTTCTGCAACCATCACCACTAGCCATCTCCAGGACTTATTAATCTTCCCCAAGTGAAATGGCACATTTGATTTGGTAAAGAACTCTGTTGGCAGTGTGGGGATTGTGTGAAGTAGGTCTTCCTTGGGAGAGACCAACTGGGGGCTCTGGGAGCTCGGACCGTGGGTGGGGAGCATTGGCGTGTCAGGGGATTGAGGTAGGAGATGCGGTGACTAGTTGGGGTGAATGATGGAGAAATGGTGGCCATGTGAACCTAGGATGTTTCTTATTTAGGCAAATAGGTGGAAAACAAATTCAGTAAGTCACGTATCTAAATCAAGCAAAGAAGGATTGTTGGAAACAAATATGTGTGTATAATACATGGAATCTCGGGGGCCTTTCATCGAGGAAAAGAGGGGGTAACCACGCATTTGAGTTGTTACCGCAGAGATGGTAGATGGAATCTTTTGGATAGTTTTGATTCGAACAGATATAGGACAATTGCAAGTGTTTTCACCTGAGAGGGAGGGGGGGACAGTTAGCAAGCACACTGGATGGCCAAGGCTCGGGAAAGCTTGTACTCGTTTCTGTCGTCTTTGCCTATGGTCCGATTCCTTTTCCTTAGAGATAAGATGTACTAAATATAGTGACATACTTGGTAGATAAGGTTTAGGCATTAGTCAGTCCTTAGGTGAGGTTTTAGCTCTATCTAATAAAAATAATAGTGACAACTTATTTACTTACGTATTTATTTTTGGTATTATAGATTAAAGATGATACTTTGCCCATGCTAAGCACAAGCTCTACTTCTGCGTGACAACCTTCCCTCTTCCACATAACTACTAGCTGCATTCGTGTGTGTGTGTGTGTGTGCGTGTGTGTGTGTGTGTGTGTGTGTGTGTGTGTGTGTGTGTGTGTGTATTGTGGATTAAATCCAGGGCTTTTGCACTGACCTAAACCTCCAAATATTCCACCTTTCACACATTTTTATTTTAACTCAGAATACAGGCTTTCTATAGAACCAAATGAGTGTGATAGCGGGAGTTATGGGGATAAGGGAGAGCGGGAGGGCCAAACATGAGAAGGGATTGCAAAGTTGGTGTGATACATATGGACAAAATACTCAATTTCATTGTAAACATTAAGTGTCACATATATGTGTGAATAAAAGTAGGGTATTTTTTTTTTTAATTTTGAGACAAAGTCTTACCAAATCAGTAAGTTGTGCAGGCTAGGCTTCAACTTGAGATTTTTTTTGCCTCAGCCTCTCAGAATTCTGGTATTCCAGGCCTGCACTACCACATTCAGTTTAACTATATTCTGTATGGAATATATTTTCCTAGACTTCTGCTTTCAGGGTACTCGTCTGTAAGCTGGTGCTACGGATGCTGACCAGTATTTTGTGAATAGTATGCGGGAGAAGAAAACTGCGATGGTATAATATTTGGCATATGTACTTACCAATGTATCTTAGCAGTAGTTGTGTTTGATTCTAGGAATCTTGGTGACTTTCTTACCCATTTTTATTCTTGTCACTTTTGCTGTTTCATCAATGACTTAGATGAAGACGTTGATGCTGTCCTTATCAAATTAGGAGATAGCACCAGTTGAAAGGGCAGAACCGGATGTCAGACCACAAACTGAAAGGATGAATCGATGCTAATAAGATGATATGTAATGGAAATTAGCATTAAGCCACCTCACAAGACTAATCTAGTGTGAGGAGATCTGAACAAAAGCAACATGCAAACAAACTTAAGCGTGCTTGTCGGAACTGACCAATCCGAGGGAGGCAGCTTTGCAGGAACATTTCAGGCTAATATGAACCCACAGGGCAATGAAAGGGTCAACATGGTCTTGCTTTACATACACAAACCAAGTGAGTCCTGCTCCAGTTTCCTTGTTAGGTATTTGTGGAGACGGGGCTCAGTTTTGGAGATAACACTTTGAGAGGTAAGGTTAAAAGTGGCTTCAAAATTGTGATGAAGAGATTTGCCTTACCGATAGGGATGCCCTCTCTGGACTCACTGAGTGCAAGCTTCACGGTGGGAGGCAGGGGGACAGATTTTACTTACAGGTACATGTCAGTATCGGCCTATCAGAGGAAGGCAGATTTGCAAACCAGCAGGCCCTTTTGTGAAGCCACCTCTGCAGAATTCTACAGCTCCCTTTTGTAGTAATGTCAACCTTGAGATTCACAGACGCAGTGGGGAATTGCACTGGAATATTTCCAAATTTTTCCACTTCCTTTCTGTGGTTACAAATTTTTCCTGAAGTGCTTGCCACCTGCCAGGACTCAAACACTTTCAGGGAGAACATGTTTCAGATATTGTGAACTTAACAAGCTAAAAGGTTTAGCGTCATTTTTCAGGAGTACAAATATTTCATGAGCCACAAGTTCCCATGTAGTTTCAACTGTTCCCATCCTCAGAATAATTTTATATTTCCCACTGAATCAAACCAATCCATCCATTTCTCTCATTTAAAAAAAAATCTGTGCTTCTCCAATGTACTGAGGTCATCGACTTGATCATAACTAACTTGGTTTCTTGAAGGTGGAATTTCGATCACGTGTTAGATGCAAGGACATTTCAGAGCTAATCCCGAAAACTCCTCCTTGCCTGTTGCCAGTTTCCCAAAGCCATGGCCATGTGTTTCAGAGCCTTTATCTGAGAGCTGTCTTTGGAGAGTTATTTGGTAGCCATGTCGAATAGGCCGTGTGTGACGGATCTGCACAAACTGGCCTCAGGGAGTGCTGTGTCTGGGACGCTTTCCACAGCGCTCTCAGGAGCTGAGCTCAGAAGCCATCAGAAAGCAGGAGCCTCATCTTACGAAGTCTGTGTCCCTCCCAGCTCCCACTCCAGCCCCCGGTGCATGGTGCATAGTAGGCAGACAATGTTTATGGCCTGAAAGAGAATGAGAGCGTGGGGACAACCGAGGGGATGGCTGGCCGCGGACGGACGGCCCAGGGCAAAAGCTGCTCCCAGCTCCACACTAAGCGCGGTAGGGTTCAGCCCCAGCTCCTGAGGGAAATTTCTGCTCCAAACCAGAGCAGCTCGCCTCTGCTGCGTGTGGCGCTCGTGCTGCCTGTGGGTACAGTGTGTTCTGGGGGGGCTGACAGTTGCCCGATATGAGAGATGATATCAGAGATTAGTTAACCGTATGGGCTGAGTCCCGGGGGAGGTGTGTGAAATGAATCAGATTAAACAAAATTGATAATGTGAATGCTTAATCAAACAGACAAAGGTAGTCTGCGCAGCTAATTAGGGGCAAATAGAGCGGTCCTCTTGTACCTCATTTAACTGACAAATTGTGCAGACAGTTTTAATGGGAGTCTGTTTAGCAAAGAGAGGGCTGTATAGTTGACAGCTTGGCAAAATGTGGTTTCTGTAACACCACATGATGCTTATGGAAATTAGGCTGACGCAGCTGAGCTCTGAGCAGTTCTGGGTTGTGCAAATCACAGCAAAATGGACCTTTCACAGCCTGCGGGTCATCACCTTCTTAAAGGCAAAGAAATTGTGTTTTTTCGTATTCGGCTATGTTGAAGGCTTAGATTCTGACCATTAAAATGAAGTCTAGTACTACCTC
The DNA here is from genome assembly GCA_004027205.1 of Ctenodactylus gundi. Lineage (NCBI taxonomy): Eukaryota > Metazoa > Chordata > Mammalia > Rodentia > Ctenodactylidae > Ctenodactylus > Ctenodactylus gundi. Next base: position 801,186 of record PVKB01000317.1, read on the forward strand.
CCATGAAGGAGTCAAGCTGCAATGAGAGAGAGAGAGAGAGAGAGAGAGAGAGAGAGAGAGAGAGAGAGAGAGAGTGCCCAGTGAAGGAAGAAGTGCCTTCTAATGAATGAGGAGCACACCATTTTGCAGGAGACCCACCGACTTGGACCACAAAGGACAACTTTCAGAGAGCAGAGTGACACCAACTGTAAGACTTGTGTAGTCTGCGCAAGCTCGAAGACTTAGTCCAGAGTCTTCAGCACATTTGGACCAGCATCTCAGCCTCCCGTTTCCATTCTTCCTCCCATCCATCAACAAGCCCTGTTCTTCCTCCTTCCCCAGATGGCATGCCCTCCTCCTCTGCCACCGTCATGTCTTCGGATTTCTCCTGCTGTCGGAGTCTGTAAGTGGATTGCTGGGAGCAAGTATTCTCTCTGGAGTGAACAGTATGTTTGCCTGGTGGTGGTGGCTCAGTTCTGCTGTAGCCCACTGGCCAGGCCTGCCAGAAGCAGCACCATTTTCCTTCCTGGAGAACGAGGAAGAGCTTGGCATTCCTCGTGTTGAGTGCAGTGCTCAGTTGCCGAGAAGTGGGCGTTCCAGGGACAGATGGAGTCACACGATTTGCTTTTGCCTGTGTGTCAGTGACAGGAGGCCATTGTCAGAATGCAAGGACTAGAACTTCGAGCTGGATTCACATGGTGGTGAGGAGCTTGCTCCTTCGTGGGTGCCCATGCGTGGCTCCCAGTGGCTCCCCTACTAAAGGGAATAAGGCCACGCATGAAGAGTATTTGTTTAATGAACTGATTTTTGTGAATCACTCCACCAGTCACACACGGTTCTTTCCGGAAAACGAACAATTTTGCATAAAACGGTCTATTAGTATCAATGGAAAGGGTCTGACCTCTCACAGAGGAGAGGGCTCCTCGCTAAGCCTAGTCGAGTGGAACTACTGGGGCTGTGCTGAGACCAGCCCCTGTGTCTCCCCGCCCCAGGGGACTTTACACACCACTGTGCTATATTACATGCAAAGGCAGGAGTAACTCCACTTTTGCTTTATTAAAAATGAATTGCACCAAATTGAATGAGTCAAATGAGCATGATTTTAAAAAATTATTGCAACTATTTATTTATTGCTTTAAAATATTTTCAACCAGAATGGCCCTTTTTTAATCACAAGTACTCAAAACTGGTTTGGCACTAGCACAAGTCAAATTTATTCTTCACTGTTCTGAAGTTTAGTCTCTTGAACAATGGACAAGTAGAAGCAATCGGAGATTGAGCAAAACACATTTGATAGAAAAATGGGTCAAGTTATATGAAGTCTCTATGAAGACAACCTCGGGGTTTCCTTTTATTTTTGTTATGTTAAATTTATTAAGTTGTTTCCTTTAATGGGGGGGAAATGATTATTAAGAGGGAAATATTAAAGAAATGGGAGGAGATTCTGCAAACTCTCCTAATTACTGATACTATTCTGTAAGAAATTTATTCATGTCCGATAAAGTAGTATTGCCTTCTACTTTTGGTAGGATGACCACTCCCAGAATCTGTTTTATGCATACAACAGCTTGCAAAATATTCTGAATGCTAGGATTTTAATCTAGAAATTTTGCAGAGATTGTCAATCTTCCACAATGGATGGACAGTATTACAAAAATACAGAAATGTCACAATGCTTTAATAGAAAATCTGAAATCCAATATCAAAGCAGTAGTTTTAAACCTCAGGGAAACATAAAGGAAATACAAATTGTAGCGTTTTGGTTACATGATTTCTGGTACCATTTACACAGTTCTGTAGATCAGTTTACATTTGGATCTACTCATGTAAAGAGTGATAACCTTTTATTCAGATAGTGATTCTTGGAAGAAAATAACACATTGGTAAGTAACCCAAACAGTAGAAAGAGGATGTGACTAATGAAAGACGTTAGAACTTCATGTACTGCCCCCGCCCCCCCACCTCCCGCCCCTGTGTATGGCTGGGGAAGGCACTTACTGGGGGTCATCTTTGACTTAGTCCAAGGAAAAATCTCACTTTGTAAATCTACCTTGGGAGAGAACTTCATTAAGCCAGATTTTTCATTCTGTTGTCTTCAGTTCCTTAGCTACTGGGTACCATTGATTAAAATATCAGCATTCAACATAAAATGGAGGAGAGCTCGTTACTGAGGGATTCTTGTTTACACACAATAAATAGATAAGATCAGGCTTTTTCTAACCGGGAGTCTACCTGGAGTCTAAATCATTAGATACTACAATCAAGAAAATAACAGCCTCTCGGCTAAGTTTGCTTATCCTTACCAGTAGACCTGATGTTGGACGAGAAGGGGTCTCTGAGCCCTGGAGACAGTCCAGGAATGGGTTGGAAAGAAAAAAGTGACCCCAGGGGAACAAATGTCTACCAACATCAGTCTAGTTTTCCTTAGTTAAAGGTACTTTGGATAGTATAAGGGGAAAAAATGGATTAATAAAAAAAAGGGGGGAGGGAAAGGTCCGTCCGAGCTCATGCAAAGTGAGATTGGAAGACATTCGTGTTCTTGCCTTAAATTGACTTCACTGTGTTCCCACCCCAGGTACTGCTGCATGGAAAACAAAGACAATTTAGACAAGATTACTTGGTAGTTGAAACCAAATCTTTTCCTCTGTCTTCTGACCGCTATTTTATCTGCCCCGTCTTTAGATTTACTGGAATGACTCTCTGCCTGTACAAATCTCACTTTTGCCTAAAAACTGAGAATCTGGAAATTTGTTTAACCTAACATCTCAATAACAGTTCCAAGACAGCCCTCCTCCATTCCGGATTGCAGGGCAGTGTTTGCACAATGATAAACACTGAGTTAGCAGACAAGAAATTTAGGTACCCACCACATGTTTTCCTTAATTAATTAATAATATTACTTTTATTATGCAAATTTAAGTGGCATACGAACATGGGCTAGTTGTGATAATGTTTTGTCACAACACTGGCATATAATTATATGCTGTAGGGTTTATTGAATAAGTGGGAGCAAATTGTTAATATTTGCTACTTAATTTCATATTCTGAATTAACGGGCAAATGTTTTCAAAAGTTTCAAAACAAGCAGATGCTTTTGAAGTATTTTGAACCACATAATTTTAACAGGATTACCAAGGTCACAAACATGTGTGTGTATGAGAGACAGAGAGAGAGAGAAAGAGAGACAGAGAGACAGAGAGGAAGAATGATAGTTATCTTTCTCTTTTCAACCTCAGTTTGATGAAACATTGATCCAAATTTAATTTGCAGATGCAATGACAGTATTCATACTATTTAAGTAAAAAAGTCCAATGATTATCAATTATGTAAAAATCTCAACTATTTGCTTTGACTACGTATTTTTAGTCTTTACAGTCAATCCATAGTTATTCTCAATAATTTTGTAAAACTTGCATGAAAGTTGGCTTTTAACGAGGCATGCAAAACATAAGTAGCCTGCTCCAGAATTAATGATTTTTATTAAACAGTGTAACTCTCCTTTTCAGGGGGTAAAGTCTTCTTCCGCTGTCTGAAATTTTAGGACATTCTGCCACCTGGATATCTTTCAACTATTATTCTTAGTTATCAGAGTTTGAGAGGAAAAAAATGAAGAATGAAAAGTATTTGGAAAACCAGGAAAAGCATTTTCTTTGTAAAGCAAAGTTTCTGAGCTCTCTCTCTCTCTCTCTCTCTCTCTCTCTCTCTCTCTCTCCTCCTACTCTCTCCCCCAACTTGTGTTTGCTTTCCTACTTCTCTCATGAGCAAACGTGAAGTTTTCTTGGGCCATTTCATCCGCATAACACTCCAGAAGTGGGGAAGAACTCCAGCGCTGTTCGAGCTAATTGATAAACCTCTCTTTTTATTAACAGGGCTAGCCTTCTGTCTGCAGCCACTCAGCCCTATTGCCCCTGCAAGGCACAGAGATTTCCTTGTGGAATTCTAGCAGATATTGGAAATTGTGGTGGCAAATTAGCAGGGGCCACAAACCAGAAGTGACAGCTCCAGCGCCCTGATGGGGGATATGTAGCAACCCCCTGCCCACAGCAATTGGCTGGGCTTATCATATGGACTAATCACAACAGATCTGGGGAGATAATGGGCACCAGATGTTCTCGCTTTGTAGGCGGGAGCTCTCCAGAGAGCCCAGCCATGATAGCAAAGCTCCCCAAAACAGGAGCGCGAGTCTGTCGCTTATTAATCAAACCAGGAGGCTGGATGTGATCATCCAGTTCTTAGCACCATGGATTCTCTCTGCCCCATTAATGAATAGAGAAATGGCTTCTGAGAGGGAGAGAGAGGTGTCTGTGTGTGTCTACCGTGCTTGTACACACACAATTCAATTTATTATCTAGAAGCATATTTCTCAGAATTAAATTTCTTTCTTGATTCAATTGCATTCAGCATTGATATATTGAAAACTTCCCTAATTCAATCTTTGATTTTTAGTTTATTTGTTATAATTATCCTCAATTTTAAGATTATATATTTTAACACATTTATGTGTTCAAAATGAAAAACAGGCCTCACGAGGAGCCAAATCATCATTTCTTTTAAAATGTTATCAATTATATTTCAATTGTATGTGTTTATGGGATACAGCATGACAATGTCATACATGAATTCAACATGTAATGTTGACGCTTGCATCCCCTTAGACACTTTTGACTAGTATGTAGTAGTTGTACATATTCCTGGGGTATGGTGTGTAATACCTGTATAGAATATGTACCCATCTAATTAGGATACATTGGGAATGTTATTACCTCTATATCATTACTGTGTGTTTGAAGGCTTCCTTCTGGTTGTTCGTAAGTACAGTACAGGTCTTTGGGAGCTGTACTTACCCCACTGCACTGTGGAACTCCAGGACTCACTCTGAGTGTTTTGGCGCCTATCACCCAACTTCCTCCCATCCTCCTTTTCTCCACCTTCCCAGCCTCTGGTCGTCATATTCTCCGTACAGGTGAACCGTTTCACATGTTTTACATATGAGAGAGAGCATGTGTGTTTCCTTTTTGAGGTTTACTTGCTTCACTTTATGCTTACAGTTTCATTCAATTTGCTGCAAACAATAGAATCTTATTCTTTTTATGGCTGGGTTATTATTTTTCTTTTTGTTTTTGAGATAGGTTATTGCTATATCACCCAAGCTGGCCAGCCACACTCCTGGACTGACGCGGTCCTCTTCTCTCAGTCTTCCGAGTACCTGTTACTACAGGTGCCTGCCACCAGGTCTGGCTGTTTAATTATTGTTATTATAGCCACTTTAACAAAGGTCAGATGTGATTGTATTTATATTTCCCTGGCAGTTAATGAAGCTAGGCCTCTTTTATGAATTCGCTGGCCATTTGAGTTTCTTCTGAGACATGTCTATTTATATCCTTTTTCATTTTAACTGGATTGTTGTTATTGAATCGCTTGAATTTCTTAACTGAAAAGGGACCACATACATCTACATAGTCTGGTCAATTTTTCATTTTTATAGGCCTCCCCAACAACTCTCCATGGATATTTTGAAATACTACAATTTGGCTCATTAGAATTGTCCCATCTTTTTGCTCTGAGCACTCTCAATAAGCCATACTGCCTGGATCTCTCTCTCTCTCTCTCTCTTACCAATGCTACATACAGTCACAGTTCTATTATTCATCAAATATTATCCCTTGGGGAGAACTAATACAACTTCCCAAATGGCCTTGTTTCCAAGCCTTCCCCTTCCAGGCCAAGACCTCATCCTGGGATGCTGCGTTAGCCCTCCTCTCCCCTGAATCCTAAGATCCAGTGATGCCCGCCTCACCACAAGGTGGCTGCCCTGGCTCCTTTCAGTCACTGCGCCTTTGCGTGGACTGTCTTACGTTTGCCTACACTGGAAGGGATGAATGGCAAGATAGCAGACAGGGAACAAGTCTGGAGTTTAAAATTTTTGAGAGAATTAAAAACTGGTTCTAAACTAAAACATCAGGTAACTGAAATAGAGAGGAAAAAAGGGAAGAGATTCTGTAGACAAACTAATATATCCAATACTACTGAAGCTAACATTATAATTTTTTCAGAGTTTTGCGGAAGTCCTAGGCTAGATGTTAAAATAACCTCAGTAATAATATAGATACTTTATGTTATACTGTACTATTATGCGTCAAATCTTACCTGAAAGGCTCTATATATTTAGATTTATTTAATTTTAAAAACAACCTATGAAGTAAAATGTGTTATTGTTACTTTTTAAAGAATTATTACAGAAAAAAATAAAAATTTCCTTATGATAAACTGCTATGAATATTGTGATAAACTTTCATATACTCACTACTTGATTTAATAATTGACTGTTTCAGCAAGTTTTGGTTTACTTATTTCCTGCTACAGGACTCCCAATTCCCCAGTTTTTGAACCATGTGTTAGATAGTATAATATTTATCCACCCTAGCTCTTCTTTGTGTGAAGAGAAAGTAGAGGCACAAGAGAAGTTCCGTATCCGAGGCAATGTAGTAAGTGATACAGATGAGATGTGAAGGTATGGTCACGTGCTGCTTTCTGAGTTAATACTTCTATCTTGGTGCCCCAGGTGGCATTGTTTCAATACTTTGAATGGTACCAAAAGTCTCCACATGCTGCAGATTCACATGGGCAGCCAACAGCGACTGACATAATGAACCATTTCTTCAGGTTCTGTGCAAGCGTTTTGGGGTCTGCAACAGGAAAAGCCCAGAGTTCTTCCTCACTCGTGCTACAGCGTTTCTGTATCCTCTAGTCTAGAGGACTCCAACCCCAGAGCCACAGACCAGTACCAGCCCATGGCCTTGGCAGTGCCAGGCTGCCAGGACAGATGAGTAGAGAGGTGGAGGTGAGCCTCGAGTGAAGCTCCGCCTCCCGCCAGCGAGCTAGCAGGTTCTAATGCCACTGCTATCTGACAGGAATCTGCTTTTGGGTCCTCATCCTCGCTGGCTGTGGCTCGACATTTCAAAGCTACCCTCCAACAACCTACTCTGTAACCAGTAACCCCCAACATCAAATGGTCTTCAACTAAACCAGTTTCTCACTGATCTTCTACCATCTCGAGGTTGGAACACAACATCCTCAAATATAGCACCTGGGGATATGTAGAATTTTAAGCTGAAGAAAACTGAGAAAACCACAGAAATAGGAAAGTCACTCTCTAATCTTCTTGGTTTGGTTTGGTCTGTTTTTTGTCTTGTTTTGTGTTGTTTTGTTTTCTCAGAGAGTGTCCTTCCATACTATCCTTAAGTAGTTCTTTACACATTCCAAATGTTTAAAAATTATTAAACATCCAAGTCTTCAGTCCCTCCCTCCAGGAGTCTACCCAGAGACCAAGGAGAATGTGAGCCATAAGCCTTGCTCGAACCCACTCAGTTTACCACCATCAATCCCAACCAATGCCCCAATCATACTTCTACCTAATCAATACACTGCACAGTTCCTGTTCTGGGGCAGCTGTTTCTGAAGGTTCCATGGTCATGTAAAGCTTAGGTTGGATACATCCGGCTGTGTTTTTCACTTCTTAATCTTTTTTCATTTTCTTTTTTTCTACAGAGCTGTCATCCGCAAACCTTGTGATCGTTTCGTGTACAAACGACACGAAAGATCTCAAAATCAGCCTACAAGTATCCCAGCACGACTCCCTCAAGTTGCTAACCTCTTTGTTGGATGATGAAAACCAATGATTTTTATACTCTGGTTCTTCTGTTTTTCTTTTACAGACTCCCACTGACAGGGTGGCCCATGAGTTGGAAGTGAGGCTGGGAAGACAAATCCCTAAAAGCTAACAAAAAGTGGATGCCCAGGACTCAGACATGAAGCCAGTTTCCTGTGCAACCTCCAGGATGCAGCCGCTGTAATGCTGCGTCACCTGTTCTGAAAGTGCTACGCATGTCAACGATTCGACAATGACTGTCAAGTGACTGTAATCCCTAAGTTCAGGGGCACAGTGTTAGTTTCTATATGCTCATAACACATGGGTCCATTTGCTTTTCAGTAATTTAAAACGTACAGAGAAGTTAACAGATATTTTTCAATATTTCTGGTCCACAAGTGTTCATATTAAAAGTTATTTAAAGATAATAAAGATATAAAATGAGAATTTATGACTATTAGACATAGTATATGGCGTAAAGTTTAACCCAGATTTAGGGTTAGATCTGTGATCCACTTGCCTTAGCCACCTCCGAGGGCTGGGATTATAGACCTATATAACTAAGTCCAGCTAATAGACTCATTTCTTTAGAAATCAGAGTTTGTTCCAGTCGAGCCAGAACTTCTCAGGAAATCTACTGCCAGGGGTGCGGGTTACTGTTATATGCAGGTTTTCTCTTTGGATGAACTGATGTTAAGGCAAATATCACATTATCTTTATGTCATACGGATGACTATAACCAAGGGAGAGCGGTCTCGGGTGGGGAGGAGGAGGGGGTGGTGAAATCCCACACAGGCAAGGCGAGGAAGGTGGGTGGGAGCAGGAGGAAGTAGAAGGAAAACAAAGACATGATGTGTCAACAAACTCCAGTCACCTCTGACAGGGATGTGTCCACCTCTTTTTATTTCCTGTCAGAGGAGTCATTACCAATTGTATGGCTTCCCCCTACAGGTCTTTATTCCTACAATTCAAAAGTCAGAAAAGAAAATTATTTTCACATTAGCAACTCATTAAATGCCTCCATGTTAGCCCCCCCCCCCCCCGAATCAGGGCTGATCTGAATACGTTGTTTTTACACATCTGAATGCCTACTTGAAGGCATTGTCAGCCGGGCAGTGGGCTGTGAGCCCTTCTGTCATGCATATGGGTAAGTGGATAGGGTGGGACTGTGTCAGAGTCATCCATCATCCTCCATCAGTGTCACCACCACCTGCAGGGACCCAGCCAGTGGACAGCCAGTCACTCAGGCCTGACAGCTGGCCATCCGTCCCAGGTGGGAGTTGTGTTTTCAGCTTCCATGGTATCAGTTCCTGGGGTGGCTCTTTTTGCTGAGACCTGTGAGTTAATCTAGGAAACTCTCCACCCTCGGTGTAACTAAGGAGAGTGGTGTCTTTTACTTTTGGTCAGAGTCAGGCCAATCAATGGTACATTTGCCGTGTATTTGCCTAAAGTTATGATAGGTCATCATTTAACATCCAATATTGGGCATTTCAGGCAAGCACAGTAAGCACTTTCATGCATGCCAACTATGTTTAATATTAAGACTTAACATTAAGCAAATCTAGACTGACTCGCGGCAACTAGCGGCCTGATTAGATGAACTTACTAATGCATTAAGACGGTCATGAGCTCTCTCTTCCTCTGAATCATCAATCAGGGCCTCTTTTTTTGTTTTTGAAGTTAAGGGATACCAATTATACCTCAGTACGAAATAAGCTTATGATTTTAAGTATAGTGCTATGACTTTTTGCATATGTATGTACATAATAGTTAGAGTGGTAGTTAGATATTAATGAGCCTGAGGGACAAAGTGGATATGGTTGCGGTTAGGTAGAAAAGCAGAGACTTCAATGTAAAAATAATTATAGTCATTTTTAGGTCTTCCACCCAAATCAATCCCACAAAGTGACGACATTTTAACATATCATATACCTTTCTTCTCATACCTGGCCACCTGGCCCCATGTTTCAAAAAAAAAAAAAAAAAAAAGGCACACAGCATTCCTGGATGCCATTGACTACACCTCATGATATCCGAAAGGGAAACATTCTTTAAAGCCCTTCCGTCCTTGGATGAGATTTGATTTAGATTCATATATGATTAAGGCTCCTGAAGGAACAGTGCTTACCTGAAAAGAACAAGGAAGTCATTTTTGAGATGTAAGCATACCAAAGAAACCTTTAAGGAAAATATTGATGAATGACAGCAGTCACCATAGTTCCCTGAAACCCAGAAGTAACTCTTACAAACATAAAAATGTATCCAACCTTCTTTGTACCTTTAGATCATGAAGGTATAACTCCGTCTCTACTTTTCAATAAATTCTACCTATATTTTTGTAGAGCTACTTAAGTATCTTAACCAAAATACTTCACGAACTGCACGAAGACCAAAGAAAGCGAGAGCTGGTTTCTCACAATGTGAGGTCCTGTCCTTCTGGTGAGATATCGCCTCCCATGTCATAATACAGACGATGTACTTCTTTTGACATCTAATGTCTCATGATCCTCTATATTGCAACACCTTATGTGGAGTTTATCTCGCTTTTTTAAAAACAGTAAAATCTCTCCCTCTCTCTTTCTTTCTCCTTCTCTTTCTCTCTTTTTCTCAGACTCTGTCTTTTTAAAGTAGATCCCGTATCTTTTTCATGTGTGACTCTCCTGACCCTCTTGGGTTTGGCTTCCTATCTAACCTGTATCTTACCTAAGTAGACTTTTTTTTAATCAATGAAAAATTCCCTGAATAATTTTGAAGTCAGACTAGGTATTTAATGGGCCTACCACAAATCAAAAAATAAGAAAATAGAAGGGAATGGAATGAGAAGGGGAAATATTTCTTCCCAAGTGTCAGCACTGAAATTCATTCAACAACATTTTCCCCACTATTTCTACTAATATACAAATGTAATACATAGTATTTACAATGAATTTGGGTGTTTCGTACATTTATGTATCATATCGACTTTACAATTCCTTCCCATTTTCTACCCTCCCACCCGCTCCCTGTCCCTTCCCCCAACTCCGGCTATCACTTCATATGGTTCCAAAGAATGTCTGTTTTCTGGGTTTTCCAAGTCAGAGAAACCATACAGTGTTTAACATATTAATCTTCTGCACCTAAGTCATTTCACTTAAGTCACCACTCTAACTCAGCTTTCTGTTCCTCAAAGGGGTCACAGTGGTTAAATCTTGATACCTCTTCTCTGAATCCAACCAATCCCTTTATTGGGATATTTACCAAAAGTTTTTTTTTCTATATTTTGCTATATCTTTATTGTTGTTGTTAAACCTAGCCTCACCCACCATTTCACATTAGAAAATAACTACAAGCATGTAGTTAAAAGACTAGTACACTTGGGAAAGAAGAAAAAAAAATTTAAATTTCAAATGCCTTAGCTGAATATTGAAAGGTGCTCATTCAACAAATTTTGATCAAGTGCTATAACATATGCTAGGCATCTTTAGAACAATTCGTAGGCAAAGATTTACCCTCGTGGAATGCACATACTAATTGGAAAGTTTTAATCTTTGAGAGAGAGAGAGGAGCATAGACTTTGTGGAGAACAAAAGATTCTAGATCTATTTTAAGTACATTCAATAAACTCTCAATAGTTACTGCTACACAGTGGCTCTCCTCCAGCATTTTGCAGAGAGGTCGGTGCAAAATGAATATTGCTAACTCAACACTGAAGGAAAACAGAAGAAAAGTAAACTTTATTTTGATACTAACACTTTGGTTATGGCTTATCAAAACAGTCCTGGGAAGGAGAATTTGTACCAAATTTGATGTTATTTCTGGTGTTAGGATATAGCAAGATCTTACGACGTGTACTCAGCTCATTGTCAAATGCCCCTATTAAATGGCACTTAGGAAATATCTACATTTCTCCATCATAGCGGTTCATGTCAGCTCCCACTTCTATTTTTTCTACCTTAGTTTGAATTCAACTCCATAAATTTTCATCTACTGTCTCACTCCTTGTAAGAATGAGCCCACCTTGCCTTTTAAAACTGGTCCTGAAAGACTTTGAATCATCTGCAACAGCATTCATTCTACAGTTCCCAGCAATCTGAACTAAGTAATACTTGCTTAGTGCAATTTTGTTCACCTGTAGAGGTTTGAGGCTCCTTCAGCGTCAACTGGGCAATGCCATTTCTTAGGGATGAGCCTTAGAGTTTAATTGTCACCAACCTACAGTACTCTCAATCTCAGCTCCTGGCTTGGTCAGGCCCTCACTCCTGGGCTTCTCTGTGAAGGTCCAATTCCCAGTCTCCCAGTCAGGAGGGAATAGCCCAACCTCTTGGCAGGTCCGAATGCTCTACCGAGAACCCTAACATGACTGATTGAGGTTTGGTTCCGGCCTTCACTTTTCTCGAATCTGAATCTTACCTTCTGATTGAATTTGGGTCTCATCTCTACAGAACTGTCAAAGCAAATGGGCTTCAGAATGTGTTATCTGACTTTTTTTTTTTTTTTTTTTTTTTTTTTACCTTTTCTGTCCTGGACCAAGCAATCAGATCTCCTGGTGGGCTCTGAATCATGTTAAAAAAACAAAACAGAACAGAACAAAACTGCTCCTTGATGTGCTAAACTATTTTCCCCAGGATGGGCTCTGATCTGCCCCAGGGAACAGGTCTCAATCTGCTTCCTGTCCTTTGATTGGCCAAGGATCCAACCTGCTTGTGACTGAAAGCACGAAAATCTTGCAGCTGTTTGTGTCTTCGGTGATTTAATGCTACCATCCAGGATGTAAGGAACAAAATGTCAGAGGTCATTGTGCTCAGCACTCCCTTGCCTTTAAGATACACAATTTTTAGTGATCCCAGATATGTTTGGAAAAGCTAAAAATTGCAAAGTTTATTAGAGGACTCGATAGTCTCACATCAGGAGAGCACACGTGAGTGGAAGAGCTTTTGTTTTTGTGGTTCATCCCACGCGTGTGTAATTTAAATCTATAGGGGCTTTGACCCGGGAATCCCATGGGGAAGGGTAGCGCTGTATTAATGTGACGTTAAGCTGCTAGGCCAAAGATCCTCAAAACTGCAGTGGCTTAGACAAGGCAGACATGACTGCTCATTTCAAGTAACAGCTCTAAGGAACACGGTGGCTTTGCTTCACAGTATATTCAGCAATTGATTTTTTCCCCCGTTGTTGCCTTGTTTCTCTAGTGCCTTCTGGGGCACTGAAACTACGCATGTGGTTGAAACTGGTCATGGGCAAGAGGAGGAGGAACGGTCAGGGCAACAATTTCCTTTTATATATATAATTATTTTAGCTCATTCCATTAGTTAAGAATTTAGTCACATGATATTATAGCCACAAAAGAAGCTGGGAAATGTAGTTCCAAGCTAGGATTGGATGGAGTAAGGCACAGACATCCAGGAAGAAGGGATTTGAGGAGAAAAGAGCAGCTTTTCATAGTTGATTAAAGCTCAGGTAGAATTGTTGGTAAACATAAAGTATTAACATACAGATCTAAAATGTCTGCCAGTGTCTCATGTGTTTGTAAAGTGATTGGATCATGGAGGCACTACACTCCGCATATTTTAATCCATTTATGATTTCATGTGCTGTTAGGAGGTGGAGCTGGTTTGGAGGGATGTGATAGTGGCGGGGGGGGGGGTCTTAGTTATGTGTTTGTTGCTACAACTCAATACCCAACATGCACAAATTAGGGGAAGAAATTCTTTATTTTACATTATAGTTTCAGAAGCTGACAGTCCATTCGTGGTGGCTGACACCAGTGGAAGCACTTGGGGGAGGTGGAAGCACTGGCAGCTTCTCGTGGCATTGCAACCAAGAAGCAAAGTCACATCCGAGAGGAAGTGGCGTTCTTCCTTCCAGGTCCTGTCCCAGTGATCCGCCCCTTCCGAGTCCAGCCTCAGCGCGCTTCCCCTTCCTGTAATGTACAATCCACCACACACCTGCAATCTAATCCATATGCATATAATCTATGATCTGCTACAGAGAGTCTTCCACCATTCACCTACAATCATATAAATCCAGACCCGAACCACAATAGGGGGTGGGTGGAAGGTTGCCCGTGACTCCTGTCTTCTGTCTCTGCTTCCTGACCGCCATGCAATGAGCCACTCGTGACCGCCATGCAATGAGCCACTCGTGACCCTTCTGCCGTTGCCAGCCTGAGCTTGTATAGGCGGAGACCTCTGCACATGAGCTGAAGCAAACTTCTCCTTTAAGTTGGGGTGTTGGGTATTAGCTTCAACAGCAGGAAAGCTACTGAAACACATAGGCAGAACCTGATGATCAAATTCAGGTTAAAAAAAAAAACCTCCACTTGGGTGTGAAAAGAGGACTGAAATGAGACAAGCTCACCAGTTAGGACGTTCCAGTAGGCACTGAAATGCAAGACGTTGAAGGTCGGAACTAAGGTTTCCTTGGAGGAAAAGATTAGAGTTGAAATACCTCCAAGACATTTTTTTTTTCTTGTCTTCCTGTCAGCCTTCCACACAGCTGCTGGCTTCCGTGGGTCTGGGGAGATCTAGGCAAATTTAGAAATTGAGGCTCCAACACATATGAACTCAGTGGGTGTTAGTAAAACACCACAGTTGTCAGGAGAAGTAGCAGAGCCCTTCCTGCTCTATGTACTATTACTGGTAGAGTGCAATCAGTCTTTACTCAGTACAATGCAGTACATAATTAAAATTCATCAGAAAGGAAACTGTCAGAGCTCAGCCACTTACTGGCTATATAGCCCTGGGCAAGATCCTGGGTTTCTCTTTAACTTTTGTTAGTATGTCAGCATGGAAGTGATGGTACTGGAAAGTACTGTGAGGATTTATAAAGTAACCTTTGTGACAGTTGCTGAGCTAGGGACACTGGTGCTTGTCCCTTCCTGTCCAATGTGTTTTTGTAAATTTGTCTTTGTTCTTAAGAATACCTCCATGACGGTATCAGATGAAGAGAAATGTTTTTTTTTTTTTTCTTTTTCTTTTGCCTAGGGATTCTGCTCCACCCTAACTCGGGCTCCTCCCCTTAGGGAGACTCATGACTGAAGGCCCAGAAGCTCCTTGCAGCTGGTAGAAGTAGCACATTAGAAATTCATTTTTTCCTGTCATAATAACAAAGTAGAGCCGCAGCCTGGGCACAGTTTCATGTGGGAAAACCCACACAAGGGGCCAGCTGAGAGAAGCTGTGCTTTTCTCTGATAATTCTTGTCAGAGAGAGCCATCCTCAAAAGGACAGGAAGAAGAAAAGAGTCCCTGTTGCATTTAGCTGTCTCCTTTTTAGGGACAAAATGCTTCCGCCCTCACATTCTTAAGCCTATTTTTGGTGAATCGTGGCACAAACACCTACCTCAGACTCCCCAGCCTACGAGCCCTTCAAGGCAAAGCCAAGTCTTTTGCGTAGAACAGTCTCCCAGGTATCAGACAGGCTGCGCCCTTCATTCCCCTCTGGAGAAAGTCTCCAGAAAATTGAATTCCTGGCATTGTTGTTGAGTCTAGAGGTGGCAATTTAATCACAGAAAAACTGAGACAAAAGAAACAGGCTATGTTCTTCAGGATAAATGGACAGATGTAAGCAGTCATCGTATATGTGTGAATATAAGTAGGCTCTTCAACAACTATGTACAGAAGTCTCCAGATGTGCTCAGCAAACGAAGAGGCACAACAAACTCAGCTGTGCACCAACAAACAACTGGCCGCTTGAGTGGCTTCCTTGCTGCTAAACAGGGTTCTGCGTACAAGGTTCATGTTATGGCTTCTGAGGTCATGGACATAGTATTTTTAGTTAGAACCAGTATCAGGTTAACAAGTTACAACAGTGTTCCAATGTACTCAAACTTGAAGGCAACTTGAAGAAAGGTGTTTCTGGCCCTTGGAACGTTTTAGAGGAGCAGGCTGGGCATTGAGGTGTAGCGCAGCAGCTCGAGTGCTTGCCTAACAGGCACAAGGCCCTGGGTTTAATTCTCTAGAACCACACAAAAATTAGCCAAACATGTTGGCACACACTTGTAATCCCAGCACTTGGGTTGCTGACGCAAGAGAATTGCCGTGAATTTCAGGCCAACCCAGACTACGCAGTGAACGAATCTGTACCACCCCTCCCCCAAAAAAGAAAGAGAAAAAAGAAATAAAACCCAAAACATAAGAGAAGCATGTTTCCTTCTCCATTGAGCATGGCTTCCCCTGACACTTTTAGGAGCCTACAAGAACCTACTATGTTTTATCTAGAAGACAAAAATGTTTAGAATGATGTAACGTATGTTGATATTATTAGGGTAGGAGAGACCCATTGAAGACCAATGCACCCAGGGCCCAGGAGAGTAGTAAAGGGACCCTGGAGAGAAACCAAGCTTTAAAAACAGAGACAATATAAAAAATGAAGGAAGATAAAATCAGTAATTAGGAAAGCAATAATTGGGAAAATTATAACCAATATACATATTAGTAATGAAATCTAAGACTCCTGTGGAAAAAAGCAAAAGATATTTCTGTAGATGGACGGCCCGTTATTTTCATTAATCTAATTTTACATTTCTTTTGTTGGTAATTTAGGATAAGCCAATCCTAAGTGCTCTTACCCTGCCACGGCAGCCTGTCCAGAAGTTCCCAGCCTCTCCCTCTGTCCTGAGGTCCTCTCGTTCCTGCTTTGTGGAGATGAATGAATGCCTCTGGGGGTGTTTCCTGCGATCGATGTCAGCCAGCAGGGGTGGCCAGAGAGCAGCTCGGGCCAGGCGTCTAAGGAGGCGACTGAACAACACAGGAGGAAAGGTAGACGTCACGGCACGGCACCGCACAAGAGCTCTGACTACCCACTGAGAAACCAGCTCTTCTGGGTCTGGAGTTTAAGAAAGGCCCGTAAGTCAAGTGGCCTGCCGCTGTGAATGGTCTGAGGGAAGCAGAACACGGTCTGAAGGTGAGCATCCGCCTCCTAAGAGAACTGGGAGTCCACCTCTCAGTGACACACTGAGTCTCAAGGTGTGTCCAGGGTGGTGAGTTTTGTGTTGTCTTTTGTTCTCATTTTTGAGAAAGAAGCGATGTGATTTTGAATGCTAGTCTGAGAGAAACAGAACTTCGCAAGCGTCTCCACCAACAAACAAGTGAAGACTTCAGAGCAGTTGCGTGTGTTCTTGTCCAGGAGGCTGCAGGGGCCGCCGCTGCCTGGTAACAATTCAGCCGCGCTGAGTTAAATGGCCAGTTTCAGGAACTTGGTCTTGAAGTGGCATTTGCTGTCTTGCTGCTGCCTATTGTGTTAAGAAGTTTTCTTTTCTTTCCTTTCTTTTCTTTCTTTTTGGCCCGATTGTAAATGTTTTGAATTTAAAAGACACCCAAATTCATTAAATGTGTGAAATGATGGGAAAAAAAGTGTGAAATTGTAACAGTCGGTTTGTAGTTGATTAATAGAAAGCTCTTCTAACAATCCTCAGAACCTTCCAGGGGTCATTGGAACGGAGCAGCTGTAGAGACAGCAGGAGCGGCTTTGACACTGCCCAGTGAGAGCTGAGCAGAGTTCCAGACAAGTGGGTAGAGGCCCCTGCACTCTGCACTCTGCCGGCCTCGCTGGGCAACTGGCTGCAAGGTCAAATGAATATTCAGATCAGCCAGCAAGGTGCTGCCTTGCATGAGTCTTCAAGGGGCTGTTTTTAGGATACACGATGGCTTCAAAATGGATGAATCGCTTGGGGTAAACTGGCTACTCTGGCCCGGGATAACTGCTTGCTCAGGGCCAGGCTGATTTCTTCGCTTGGCCATCTGTGGCACAAGCAGGGATTCATAATTTGACGTGTGGCAGCCACTTCGAGGTATCTTGAAAGAGGGTATTTAATGAGCACAAGACTTGGCAGTTGATGGGAATCTCCAGTTCCCCGTTTGCCGCACATCCTCAGGTACAGATAAGCCTTGACGGGGGCAAGGGAGGAAAAGTTTTAAAAAATTGCCTCTCTTTGGGGGAGTATTTTTTTTTCATATTTTTTGGCCTCTGCCTGCCCCAAATCTGAGGTGTCTTTTCTCTTTGAAACCCTGCTTCAGGCTACCATTCTGAAGTTAAAGGATTTTTTTTTTTTTTTTTTGCCTTCGAAGAGGTACAAAGGAAACATCAAAGTCAATGTCCTCACAGTGACATAGGATAGAATAATGGTGACCTAGCAGCTAGAGACTTGGCCAAATGCTGAAAGTAATTCACGCCACTCACTGACAATGGGGAACGTGTGACAATGATATATACCAGGAGACAAGGACAGCCACTTCGCAGGGCTTCGATGCCCCACAAACCCAATTGTAGGCAGATCAATACTGTCATAGGACAATTATCAAAGACCATCCGCACATCATATTTTCATACCATAAACAGCTCAAGGCGCCAGGGAAGGCTTGCCTACAGAAAGCACATAGCATAAATTTGAAGGGTGTGAAATTGACATGATTAATAATTATAGTTATTAGCACATGTGCCAGCTGCTCATGTATGGTTTATCCCTTGATTTATGGTGCCATAAATGCCCATCTCTCCCTCTGATGCCGAATCAAGGGGGCACACAACCATGGGCAGAATGAGGCTTTCTCATTGCCAGGAGTAAAGTCTCAAATAAAAGAAAAAAGTGCGCTGAACGTTTCCCTGGATCAGGAGACACCTCGGAGAGGGGGAAGCAGCCTTTGTTTGCCTGGCTGCTTATCAGAGGCTGAAACCTGTCTGCTCAAAGTTCTTGAAGCCTTTGAAGTTTGCGCTGACTAACAAGGGGCTACAGTTTTTCAGCCTCCTCGCTGGCCGAGCTGTTGCCAGGAAGCAAACAGTTGGTACACACATTACAGATGAAACCACCTGGACCAACAGTGAAAGAAGCAAAAAGCCATCTTTGGGAAGCCAGAAGTTAAAGCTTTTGTCATCAGATACAATGTGAGAGCAGTTTTCTGGTCTTTAATATAAGTTTTTTAATAGATTCATGTGGCTCACACAGATCTAGACATGAACAATGTATCAAAATATGTTTTAGAATTGAGTTCCTGGGCAATCACGGGTTTCTAGATCAAAGAGAAAACCAGGGAAGACTCAAGTCTAAAGACATAAATTTCCTTTACAATCAACCTTCCCAATCATGAATTGTTAACGTCGATGGCTACTCATGACTCTTACAATGTTAAATTATATGTTGAGGGGAAAAAACTGTGAAGGACAGCTGTTTTAGCCACTTAAAGAATAGATTTCTTTATGTTTTGATTCCTATAAAAGTGAAGACAATCTAGAAAAGAGATGCAGAAAATTTCTTTTATTTCAATTACATTAGGGAGGTAAATGTGTGTGAAGGAAGTCGTTCATAAAAGGCAACACTTCAAGCACACCTTCCAAATATGAAGATTGTAAGACACATCCAACATCGCTGAAGATGAATAAAAATGTCCTTTGTAAATTTCACCAACGGGCACCAGAACGTCTTGAGGACATTTTCTTTCCTGCCAGGATCTGTGTCCCTCAGTTCCTGTGCTGGGCCCGTGGCTCCAGGGCTTTAGTCCATCCGTGGCAACCGCTCCCTGTTTCGTGACTTCGCCTTCAGCAGCATCCACTTCCTAACCAAGACCAAGCCGTGAGGATGGTCGATGCTGCTAATATCAATAGGTCAGCTTTGGTTGGACATGTGATATTCACAGACTGTCAAGATGATGTGGACTGGCTTTGTAGGTTCAGAGAAAGAACTTCAATCTCAAGTACTAATCAAACAATGATTTGATTTCTCCATGGAAAGCAGAACACATGTAAAAGTTCAGCAGACATTTCAATAGACTCTTTGAGGGTAATAGAGTTTCCAACAATAGCATTGGAAGTAAGCTGGAAAAGACTGTCAAACAGCAGGTCTCTTATATTAAGGCAAATAACCCAAGAAAAAAATGAATGAAGCTCAGGTAGCTTGAAAAGAGATGTTCTAAGCAAGTAGTGTTTTAAAGGAAATACTATGTTTATTTAGGCTAATGAGTACAGATTCTTTAAAAAAAGGAAAGTTCCTTACCCGAAGTTCAGTAAGTATAATGTGAGTACAGTCTAGAACGTTTTAATTTTTTAAAAGTTCCCAGTAGGAATGCTTTCTAAATCAACCGTTTTAACTGTAATGTTGTTATATATGTCAAATTAATGTTATTAATAATGTTTTTTGTAGCAAACAATTACAGACAAGTCACTGCATTAAATATTACTTCTACCTTCAGAAAAAAATGAATGAGAAATATAACAGACAATTTTTAAAAACTGAGAATAAATAATGGATAAAATAATGAATAAAAACTCAGATAATTCATGTTCTACAAGAGTCAAGTTTTAACCCAGGCTTTAGGGTGACAATGGTGCTGTTGAATCATATGACTAAGAACACAGATTTTAGCAACAGGAAAGAAAATTGTCATAGGATTAACACAGCTTTTCATATAATATCTAACATAATTTTAATATAAGAGAAGAAAGTTTGAGGGTTAAGATTAATCAAAGGTTCTATAAAATACTCTGCACACAGATCCCTAAAGCACTCTTGGCGAAGGTCCTATTACAGATCTTGCCAAATGCTTTATTTTGAAATGCAGGATCAAAAGATATTCAGCAAGTGCTTTGTAAAGGAGGGATGAATGAAGTAACAGTCACACATTAATGAAATGCATAAAATTGATAAATTTTAAGAAAAATGTCTTTTGGGGGCTGGAGGCATAGATTAGAACACTTGCCTGGGAAGCATGAGGTCCTGAGTTTGATCTCCCAGCAACACACAATAGCTGGGCCTGCATGCCTCTAATTCTAGTATTCAGGAGGCTGAGGCAGGAGGATTTCTGTGAGCTATATAATGAGTTCAGGATCAGCCTGAAAACAGAGGAAGACTCTGTCTCAAAAAAGTCTTTTTCCAGATACTAATTTTAAGTAAAATTTTTAGCAACATCTAGAATAAAATAAAGGAATACTTATCCTAAGAAGGTGATAGAAAGAATTGGGATCTGTGTTAGTCAGATTTTCACCACCACAACAAAATACTTATGAGAAAGGACAACTTAAAGAAAGATTTACTTTGCCTCACAGCCTTAGAAGTTTCAGCTCACGATTAGCTGGCTCATTGCTAAAAGCCCCGGCACAGCAGAAATATCACAGCAGAAGGGGCTGGGGTACCGCTACCCTTCAAAGGCCTGCCTCCTAAGTTCCCACCGCTTCCCAATAGTGCCCTCCGCTGAGGACCAAGCTCTTGAGGGACATTCCAAATCCACATTACAGCGGGGTCCAAGCGAGTCTCTGACAGTGTTAGAGAACAGTAAAAGCAGGAGTGTGGAAGGAAAATTCAAAGTGTGTAAGATGATAAAAACCAACCCATGTCCACACAGGCGGCACCTTCAGCAACCTTCTTGAAGTCCCTGAGTATGCCATTGTATCTATAACAACAGCCCTCTGTCCATTCTAGAGAGGCGGGAGCCACTCAACCCAGATGCCACCTATTCCTTGGTGCCTGCCTGCTTTCCCTGGCCTCCAGTTTTATATTAAATGTGTCCCCTGCTCCCTCGGCTTGTTACTCAACCAAAGCCTGGCTCACAGGTGTTTGTCCAAGAGGTGCGTAGACCTGTGTGTTTGTAAAAAGCCTCTCAAATCATGTCATATGCAGGAAGGTAGCTGGAATAGTGTTTGTGAAGAGGCTGTCCCTTTCTTCCATATCCTCACATAACACTCAAGAAAACACTTGCTTGAATGTCCTGTTGTTACCTGGCCACATTCAGATAAGGAGACAAAGGTTACTGCCATTATCTGTGTGTTGGGAGGCTAACTGTGTCACCCACACTACAACTTTCAGGCTTGAATGACATTCTTGTAGGTCCAAGACCTGGTCTCGACAAAAGGAGAAGAGATAGTCGTTGTTCTATGTCTTTGGTTCGTGCCGTTGCTTGCTGTTCATTGGTTGCTATGACATTTGACCAAAGCAAATGGCCTTACTTCTCGGTCAGGGTTAGTAATGCTTGGCAAGTCATAGGTTTGGTTAGTATTTCAAAAGAGAAGTGCATCAAGGCTTTCCTGATTGTACATTGATTCCTTCAGGCTAAGCACCGGCCCATACAATGCTGGGCGTGAAACTTATCTATAACCAATAACATGACTTACTGCATCTTTACAGAGTCCAGGAGTAAGTCTGTCAGAAACTCAAATAGCATTCGTAGTACCTCATCTTGGAATGCGTTTCTGGAGAAGGGGAAGACCAGCTTCCAGGTCCATTCCATAGCCAGGTTTAGTAAGATAGATTTAATGAACCGGAACCTAATCCATATCCCAGAGGTAATGTTGGGTGACAGAGCATGAATTAAATAGAACATTAATTCTGACACAATTGGCACATCACAGAAGAGACAGGTTTAGGTTCTGAGTCAATCTCTTTGGGCAACCAAATTTCCTTAAAAGCTGCCGGAGAGCAACCTCTTAACGTTATTAAATGCTTTGGAAGTTGAACTATACACTTGTGGCCACAGATTACGCTAATCAACACGTAGTTTGGACTTTGCCAGGAGTGAAAGTTGTGGGTGTGTGTGTGGGAGGGGTGGGGGGGCAGGTGTTTGTGGGTGGAGGTCGTGGGAGGTGATAGCTGTTACTCAGAGCAAGGACACCACAGAAGATATAACAGTGACCTTAAAGGACTCACCATACAATTGGATAAAATGAACATAAGACCTAGAGCACTCGAGAAATCATAAAAATGATCAAAGTATTTATGGTTAATTCAAACGAAGGCATGCCACCCAAGTTCTGGAAAGTGAGAGGTCAGGTGAGAGAAGCCAAGCAAAGCTTCACAGAATGCCGGACATTTTGATTTGGCCCTTAATGGTGGGAGAGATTTGATGGGCAGAAAAATTAGAGGGACCTGATGGTGAAAGAAGAGGTCCATTTGGAGGATGGTAAGAGAAAGCAGAAAGGAGGACAGAGAACTAAGGACTGAGCCATAGGACTTGCCAACCCAAAAACAGATTCACTGCTACTCACCTCCGTGGGTTAGCAAAAGACAGAACTGCCCTACGGCCTTCAGCACTGTGTGAATTAGACTCAATATATCTTTCTGTTGAACCACTCTTGGGATTGTTGATTCTGGATCCTTTCCAAATGTCAAGATATTGATGTTATTTCTTTGCCGATAATACAGCCTGTGCTGGCTTTTTGTTCCTTGTCTTACTGTTTAGGAGCAGACTCTTGGCTGTGGTGAACACTGCCTTGGTAGAGATGTATGACCCTCCTAAGTAGGCTATTTCCACTCGGTTATACTTCTAAGAAAGGTAACCATCCTGCTGTCTCTACAATGGAATGGTGCTAAGCATGATGGATCTGTTCCTTGGTCAAGGAAGGAATGTTGCTATAAGTTAGAAGGATGATGACTCCAGTTGCTACAATTTAGATTTGCTTCCTGAGTGGACACACAGGTGGGGGAATCACCACATGTACGAGAAGCTAAGGGGAACTTATTGGGCTCTGATCTTAGGTCATGATGATGTCACAGTACTCTGTCATCACAGAGCACCTTGTGTACTTCAGGGATAATGAGATACTATCTGCTTCTTTTAGCGGGCCAGAGGAGGTTTTTTTATTCCCTACATCTTCCTGTAGTCTAGATACCAACCTTTAGATGGTGGCTGATTACTCTTCTAGGAAGTCCTGAAATCTTGCTGAATCGGTTTATTTTTCAGGTTCTATTCAATAAACCTCATCATATTTGTAAGACACCTTCAGAAGACCATCCAGACACAAAAAAATATTGTGAATTGTTCCTCTGATAACTCATTATTCACCACTGCCTTAGCTCAACGGAGGTTTCGGATCGATTCCTTAGCATGTCATCATGTAGCCAGAGTGTTCAGAATCATAAGCAGCAAGGTTTTCTCGTCCTCATCTGGTACTATCCCTTGCTCAACTTCCAAAACACTCATTGGCTGAAAGCCCAAGAATGACAGCTTGACAGATTCTCCCACTGCCCTGTAGATTTTAACAAGAATAATTCAATATGATCTCCACACAAACATCCTGCTTACTCTACACAACTAATCTTTTTACCAAGAGGACAACAAAAGCTGGAAACAAGACAGCGAGTAGGTTGAGATTTAGCCGTTGATTGATCAAATGGCAAATAGTTAACAGCATAGCAAAGCACCTTTGATTGTCCTGATGGGTTATACATTAATAAACCCTAGTAGGACTGCAAGGCAAATATTTAATTTTAGATAGGCAAAGAGTAGAAATGAGGAAATTTACCACCATGCCTCTGGCATGCATGTGTGAGGGCAGGAGTGGAGAGAAGAAAATGTAGTATATCATCTTAACCCTAATGATTACAGTCACTACACATATGTCGTCAGTATGACATTTGTCCCTTTCTTCAGAAAGAAAGCAGAAGTTTTCTTCACAACTTAATGACTCTTCTAGAAGGAGTTGTCCTTGGTGGTTAGAATTTTTACTTGTAACCATAGATAGCACTTTTAAAATGGAAAGACATGTTTTAATTCGTTTTTCAATTTGTTCTCACTTGGTTTAACTTTCTTTTTCTTTTTATGTAATTGAAAAGAAACAAACTGGAAAATGTTTTATCTATTAAAGGCCATTAAGACGCTATTTGGCGAACTGTTGTTCTATTCTTTTAATAGGCTTATTCTAACCTACTTTAACTTAAGGAACACCAGAAACTCTAGGTCAAATCATCCAGTTCTCACTCAGGCATTGCGAGGGCATTTGTCAGGTAAATGAGATATGCAAGCTGTATAATCTGTTGCTTGCATAAAAAGTACTCCCCCACCCCCCAAGAAGAGTGCTTCGGCTCCCCAGCGACTTGGCACTCACCTCCAGTTTGAGAGAGAGAGAGAAAGAGAGAGAGAGAGAGGGAGAGAGAGAGAGAGAGAGAGACCTTACTAGAATTATTTGCTTGCTTGCCGAATTTTCTCCAACAGTGAATACTGGGAGGATAGGGACTATTGTATTTTGGATCTGGAATGTCCTTCCAAAACCTCATGTATTTGGATGTCATGGAATTCTTATAGATTCCACATGCTATTAAGAGATGAGGCCTAGTTTAAAGGGGTGGGTCACTGGGGACTGACCCAAAAAGGGGCAGAAGAAATGGGCTTGACCTGGAAGAGGTGGATAAGTGCTCCATGACCTGGGAAGATATATGGTAGCTCTGTCCTTCCTTCAGTTCTCAGCTTCCTGTGCACTGTTCTCCCATCAGTGCTGACCACTTAAGAATGGACTGAGACCTTTTGAAATTGTGAGCTAAAATCAATTTTTCTCCCTTAAATAATGGGTACCAGGTAATAAATCCCAGCAATGAATAAATAACGAAGACAGGGACCATGTCTTATTCCTTTTTAAATTCTTAGTCCACAACACAGTGCCTCACGGTTGGCTATTAGTTGACTGGATAGCTGACTGAACAGTAAGACTGAAAATGCGTTACAGGGACCCTCTAGGGACCAGAACAGAATGCACTTGGTAAATCAGTAAGTTCTTAAACCAGGGCCAGGTCTTGTCTGAGAACTTTTGATTCCGAACCAAAAGAGCATTAGAAAGTGTACAATTTAGAGTACTCTGTGGTTGTTGAGCAACTGTGAGCAAAGACTGGTACCATATCCCATCCTAGAATGTCAACAGTCTAAGGGGTTTGGGCTTGCCACATTGACTACTGTTAATGGCATAAACTCTCCAACTCTCCACCCCCAGAGACTCCACCTATGCACCAGATGTGTTTTCTTGTATTCAGATATCCTTTTGGCATTCATTGAACATCTACTGTGGCCCATTCCTATAAATGGAAACACAAAGGCATAGATTCATTGCCATAGATCCATCCAAATCGGACTGTATAAGGGGGCTTCTAAGAGCACTGGCATCCTAGATTTTTTTTTTGAGAATTTGATAATGACTATAATAGATGGAGTTATGATGGGAATTCCATGAGTTCTGGTATGTGGTAAAGAAATTATGTCTCTGTGTCCTGAATTTTTTCTTCCAAATACTCTCTGGCTGACCAAATCTTAATCCTCTGATCAATTCTTGAGGCTATGATGCTGAAAATGTGCAGTTATTACTGCTCATCAAACAGCCCCATGGTTTGAAAAAACATGACTCTAGGCAGATGACTTTCTCAAAATAAAGAGGAGGAATGGTAACTGTTTTCAGGAGTTGTACTCGTACATACATTGGTATATTTCTCTCCTTTTTTGTACTCATAAGTACATTGATATATTTCTCTCCTATGTATTTTTTAAGTCTACGCACTGTCTACTCTCCTATGTACCTTTGAAGTCTCAAAAGCTCTCTGCAAATCTTCTCTTTGCCTAATTATTCTTTTGTTCATTTTCTTTTAAAAGATCAATATCATTTCTAATCAGTTGACTATAAATGAACACATAACTACCATTGTTACCAAATTTAGTCTGAAACAAAATAAAAGATAATTTCTACCTTTTCGAGTCCATTTAAGGAGTTGCAGTAAATAAGTGCAGGTTAAACTATTCACGAGCTAGGCAATCGATGCGGTGACAACAACAAAAAAACCCAGGCAGCAGAGATGCCTGTGTTAGATAAAAGCAATTTACTAGACGGCTGGGATCATATTTACTTAAGTGAAGGGGGGATTATAATAAATTAATAGGTTCAAAGATCCACTACAGTAGATTCAGTGTAGTCTGGACTCTTGCTATTTAATAAGAAATTGAATTTCAGCATTTAGCCTAATTATAAATTGACCTTAGATTTTTACTTCTAAGAGTAAAACAGACATCTTTAACATTTTTGTTTGTGTGGTAAAAACAAACAATCAATCTTTATGTCCATTTAGGTATTTTCACCATGATACTTGTCTATTCAAGCCATTTTTGGGAGACTATTTATGTAAAATGGGCATCTGCTCAGCTCACCCAATTCAAAACAAAATTTGCATAATTTGCATTTGCATAGCAGCAAGTGGGTGGAGTTTAGGCAAGTGCACAGATGAACATAAAAATCAAATATGGGCAGGAGGAAACTCAATTTCATTATAAAAAACCATGTTTGTTTAAACATAAAAAAGCTGTGTAAACAATCCAAATGTGTTTGCTGTAGCTTAGCCTACAAGGCTCCCATTTTGTTTCCATCCTCGAGCATCCCAGTTGAATGCAGGCGAATGAAATTGTGCTGCTCACAAGAGACTTGACTTTAAAATTTGCTGTCAGAAAAATACACAAAAATGGAAAAGCCATGAGCAGGAGGATGTACATTATCTGGGGAAAAAACTAAACACAGCAATGATCCAAAAATACAGTTTAAAAGAATTATTCAAGCAGTCAAAAATGTGAAAAATTTTTAGCAAAAACGGGAAAAAACTAGGGCAAAGACTTTAAAGATTTAGAGGCGGAAGCATGTAAAACTATGGGCAGAAATGATGTGAGTTGATCATAGGGCCGGCAAGAATAATTTAATTAGACATCTCTACGGGAAAGGAATGCAAAAGGGATAAGCAAAAAAGGATTTTTAAAAAAAATCTTAAACAGAAGTTTTGGCACAAGTCGAGTGTTCATATCGATTGTATCGAAACATACACACGTTAGCTCCAAGAAGAAAGAGTGTCACGCTAGATGGGTAGCTAGTATTTTGTGCACCTGAATCTTACCAAGTGGATTGTCATCTGTGGTCAGCAAACCAGATCATAATGTTGGGTCTATCATAACACAAACTGTGTATTGATGGAGCCATTAATCACCATCAAAACTGTATTAGGAGTGAAGATAGCCAAAGAGAGCTTAACTGACAGCAAGTGGCCGTAAACCTGCCCAAAACCTAATTTGATTACCATCATACCAGCATCTGTGCCACTTAGGAGGGTTCATTTTTTGATGAAATTAAGGAGACAAGTCATTCATGCGTATAATAGACATCTAAATCATGGTAAACATGTTGCTGGCAACAGAAGTAGTTAAAGAAAGTGTGCGATTGTTTTGGTGTATGAATATAGAATCAACTCAATGGAAAGAGTCATTTGCACAACAGTTGGGTACAAAATGCCATCAAAGAGGCTTTGGATAAAGCCAAATGCCAAGTGAGAAAACGAGATGGATTCAAAGTCAGCTGGTGAAATTCAGGGAATGTTGGTTGTTTACAGGAAGGAATGTTTTGCCAGAATAAACTCTCACTCTTTATGGGTCATAAATGTTCCCAGCAAACAATCTGTTTTGTTTGGAGACAGTTGGATCTGTTAGATTTTAGTTCTTACAGACAGAATTGTGCGATATCAGGCTTACCAACAGTCTGAGAGATAGGGTGCCTCGATAGTGCATTTAAACTAAAGAGGGAAATGAATTTGGTTGCAAGAAAAATGTCTGTTCCACACATTTCTCATTGTTTTCTCCAAAATGTTTCGAAAGAAGCTGAAATTCATTATCAAATTTGTGTTATATTTTGTCTTTAACAAATGTTCTGCATATTACTAATACCCTGTTCCTTTAGTGAAAGGACATTCCTTTCAAAATATTCTAAATTATTCACATTATTAGAGGATTGACATTTACCTAAAAATGCTTAAAAATTGGTGGTGCTTAAAAATTCCAGTATTTAACTTCCTGAGAAAATTTTTCATTTAAAAATATGTTCTATGCATACAAACACCAGATATATTTGAATATGCAAAATGTAGTTTATTTCAGGGCCGTAAGATTTTAAAATAATCACACAGGTTCATGTCCTATGTCAAAACAGACAGGGCTATGAAGCTAAGTTCCTCTTGCTGAGTAATCTGGTCCTTTGAGAAAAAACTGTCTCAGTGTACATGTCCATTTGCTTCTGTTGCCGCACCTGTGTCTGAAAGCTTTGAAGAGAATAAACAAATGTGAGGGACCAGTGATTTTTTCCTTATGATGCCAAGACTGAGGGCACTTCGCCTGTGAATATTTCGGGAGACACCACAGCAGAATGACACACTTCCTTCCAGTGCCTCCAGCAGCATCTCACTGCTAACAGCCAACCCCGTGCGGCTGTTGCGAGGGGCCCACACCGCAGGAGGCCGCCTGCATTCACAAGCTGGTGCCTTGTAGGCGCTGCGTCTTACCTGCGTTTGCAGATGGGCCTTTTCCCAGGTGGGCCTGGCCAAACACTCCTCATTAATCATGGCTTAAACCTCTCTCAGCGGGGAGACCTCAGGTTAGACATCATTTGGAAACAAATTGGGTGAAAAATAGCTCTGACAATAAGGAGCCCACATGGAATTCCCCTGTGAGGGCTTCGGCAGTGTGAAAACAGCCTCTTCCAAGACACTAAATGATCTGTCAGTTAGTGAATGACATTATAATCCAGTTTTGTGTCATATGCAGCTTTGAGCAGTTGCTGCGAGCTCCAGCCTTCCACTGCTGTGTGTTTCCAGCCCTCCAGGCTCACTTAATTTACAAAGAGCATTAGGGCTTAGAACCAAAAAGAAGGGTGTGTGTGTGTATGTGTGCATGTGTGTGTGTTACATGTTGCAAACATACATGTTCATAGGTGTGCAATAGCAAATAAAATACCTGGCCAAATGCTACCTCACTAAAAATGATATTTGCTGAGCCAGAAGAATGACAAGGGTATATAAGCCCCAAACTGAATGACTATTATCATATGGGGGGTGGGGAGTAAAAATCTGGAATTGTGACAGCATGATTTATCCTCCGGGTAAGAAAAAAATTCAGCCACTTTTCTTCAAATGCATTCCAAGCCTAGGAGCCTTGGGATAAATTTATTCTTTTTGAGCTTCTTTTCTTAAAAGTAACTGTATGTTTGCCTTAAAATGACAGATGGCTTTCCCATCACATTTTCACCATTATTCATACTAACAGATTGCATCTGAATTGACTGTAAACCAATGTAGTTTGTCTTTCATCTATTATAGTTCCCATCTTAGGTTGAGCTAGTGGGAGAAAGATGGAAGACAAATGCCCACCACACACTCCTGGCATTAGGATTCAGTTTATAAGAAGAATACTTTCCAGCACACAAACCTTGGTCCTTCCCATGTCCCAAGTATGCCCAGTCAGGTGATAGGTCTTCTTCGAGAAAGGGGCGGGAGGTGGGGTGGGGAGGGTATAGCCAGGAAAAAGTCACAATGGCTTTGTCTGAGTTCCAGAGAAACTCAGGAACGTATAACACTCCCACATTCTTAGCTTATGCCAACCAACCCACTTCTTGGGCCTACAGATTTCAACTGGGTGGAAGAATTGTTCAGTTTTCACTATACAGTCTCTGGAAGGTTTCCCTGAGTTTAACCTTCTAGGGGACCCTGGCCCTGGAGATTAATGATACCCCTGTTTTCCTGTTGCCTTGACCCTCAGAGAATTGCAATAAGGATTTTTCCTGATGTAGCCTTCTGAGGAGGGCCAAGCACTACAGATTTTTGGTAAGTTGGCATTTAGAAATTACAGCAATCGTTCCATTGATCTCATCTGAGCGTCAGAGTCTATGTCGGCAGTGACAATCAGTGACACGAGGATTCACTTTGGGTTTTGAAACACAACCGGTAGGATAGAGATACAGCCGTTGCAGGCCTCAGCCAGAAGCTAGGCAAAAAGCTACCAGTTAGTAGCACAGGAAAAATGAAAGCAGGGTGTCTAGCTTAAAAAGAGTTGAAAAATCACACAAATACTCTTGTTTGAAGTCTACCGGCCATTTCAGCATTAGTGTAGGTATTGACTCTTTTATATACCTTGGATCTCTTTCTGTTGCCGGTGCATGTCCAGTCCTTCCAATGCACTCCAAACTCTATTGTAGTTCCAGCTTCTTATTGGACAGCTCTTCTTGGCTGCCATAGAAGCAGTTCCAATTTATTAACATGCCCAGCATCGAGTTCCTTACTTTTTTCCATCATGCTAAGTCACAGCTTTGTGTATTCCATAATTTGAGCTGTGTAATGAGACATCATTTTCCCATTCCTTAACCCTTCATGCAAGTGTATCGGCAGTCTCGTCTGCTCCGCTTTCTGAGTGCTCCTAGAATTTCTTCACTTCCCATTGAGTGGACAGAAAAGAGAACATCTTTTATTTGAATAATAATATGACTAAGTGTCAGATTTCCTTACTGCTTTAAGCTCTGTAAATCCTTAGAAACATACACAGCCTAAGGAAAAGGAGCGTTTAACTCTTCAGTGGATGGAGACAAATGTTTGCCACCTGGTAGGAATGTAGGCTCAAAATAAAAACTACATCGAATTATAAACATGTATAGTCATGTTCTTGCGTACCCCAACTTGTAAAATAAAGTTTATCTTTCTTTTAAGAGCAGCTTTGGGTTGTGAGTAGGGACGAATGTTTTCATTAGTGCTAAGCCAAAGAGGCCCAACCTGGAAATCCAAAGAGAAAGATGGGAAAGAAAATAGCATTTATTGAACAGCTGCTATGTACAAAGCGAAGTGCTAGATATTATTGCTGTTTTATTACCTAATTTTTATACCCTTGCCATGAAGGTAGTGCTATATCTTTGTTTTGTCAAAGAGGAAATGAAGGAGACTTAAGCAACCTGCAGTGGCATTAATCATTCACACCTTTATTAACTGATTCACAAGTGTCGAGTACCAATTTCCTGCAAGGTAGTTTTACTAAGTACTGGGGATTGGGTGGGTGGACAAGTTAACCAATACTGTGTTCACCAGATAATATATTCTGGAGGCAAGAGTCAGATAATACAGCTTATAAGCAAACATACTTATGAAGCAGTGAGATTATTGGGAATGGCTTGGTGGGATGTGAATACCTTGCCCAGCAGTTAGGGAAGACTGCTCTGAGTAGATTTCAAGATGATGTTGTGGGTTATCTATGGATTTCACATGCCGTTAGGAAATGGGTCACAGTCCGGAGGGGTGGATTCCTGAGTGTGCAATGGATCATTGAGGGTATGGCGAATTGCTGAGGGTGTTATGTGGAATGTTGTACACTTGCCTCAGCCTCGCCTCAGTCTCTGAGCCTTCCTCTTGCAGTGCTGTGAGCATTTCAACAAGGCCAGTCACTTCTGACTGGCCTGAGACCTCCTGAAACTGTGAGCTAAAATAAACTTTTCTTTGTTTAAGTTGTATGTGTCAGGTATTGCATCCCAGCAATAAGAAAGTGATTCAGACAGTAAGATCAGAGGACAAAAATATGTTGTGATTGCCTTCCATGTCAAAACTTATGGAAATAGATCAGACTTTTTATTGGGATTCTATAATGGGGATTTATTTGATACCTTTTTCTTGACATAAATTTTTCTCTCCATTTAATTACTTACCTTTACAAGTAATGTTGAGATGAATTCTCTTTTTCAATTGCCTTAACAAGTCGGGGGAACTAAGAGAAGATAAAATTCAAGCAGTTGCTGTATTAGTAACAAACTTCGAGGAAACAAAAGCTTTAAAAATCAGAATTTTCTAGGATGCTTGCTTTCCTCTGTCCCCTTCTGCAGCAGCATGGACAACCCACTTCGTCCATTTGAGCTTGTATGTAGTTCTTTAATGTCTGAGTTCCTCCAAAGATAGAAAGAAGTCAAATGCTGAATAAACAGGTGTCCAAAGAGTTGTATGAATCTGGGCAGTTCCCCAAAACTGAAATGTAAAATTGAGTGACTTATGTTGCATAGTTCCAAGTCCATTTTAAAAGAAAATAATACTGAATATATGGATTTCTGTCACTTATGTTTGCCCCCTGAAGAAATAAGCATGCAGGAAAAATGAGTCTAATCTCTCTCTCTCTCTCTCTCTCTCTCTCTCTCTCTCTCTCTCTCTCTCTGTATCATATATATATATATATATATATATAATTTATATATCTTATATATAATTTATGTATCTCTATCTAAGACAGACAGGTAGACAGGTAGATAGAGGCACTGGGAACTGAACACAAAAGCTTCAGTCTGAGCTTCATCCCCAGCCTCTTGCTTATTGTTTATCTGAAACACGTTTGCCTGGGCAGGGCTGACACTGACAATGCTCCTGTTTCAACCTCTCAAAGTGCCAAGACTGTAGACCTATGCCACTGGGTCTGGCCTAATATATCTTAAAAATATAAATTAAAAATTCTGCATTGTTCTTTGTGGATTCCCAGGCTCCCAAAATCTTACACAGATTTAATATTATAAGTTTGTCTCTCAAATTTTTATGTGAATTCTAAATTGACAGGATTGTGTATCCTGCCATTTTACTGGGACCTGGATTAAATCTAAATATTAAAATGAATATACCAATCCTAAAACTGATGATTTTTTTAAAAAAAAATCCACACTGATGCTTTATACATCAGTAATAGGTGACAATTCACCATGCAGTGAGGCTGAAATATCTTGTTACCCCATACCATGAAGTAGTTGAGTGCTGGGCAGGATAAGGGAACACACACACACACACACACACACACACACAACCAAGAAATTTCACTCCTATAGAGAGTTGAGCAGTAAAAACCCTTTGCTTGGGTCTGAATATTTTAGTTGACTAAAGTTGTGATGACCTGAGGTCAAGTTCATTAGTGTCTGGACTCCTTCATCAGTTCCTGAGTTCTGAACTTGTCCTAGATTCTAGGAATTAAAAAAAAATTGATATTCTATCAACACTTTAAAAAATTGGATAAAAAGGAGAGGATGCAAAGTATTTCCAGTCCCTGCTGTGACGGTCCTGGTGAAGACACCATTGTGAGGATGATTCTGTAGTGAAAACAGGAAATAAAGCCAGAGCCCATACAGCTAAAACTCTGTAATGCAGCTGAACTCAATATGTAGTACAGGCTTTCCTCAGATTCATGGCTGTCCTCCTGCCTCAACCTCTTGAGTGCTGAGATTAAAGCTTCGTGCCACCATGCCTAGCTAATATTTTTAATGCAGTGTTGAGAAGTCGAACCCAGAGCCTTGTGTATGCTAGGCAAGATATAGGCTCTAACCAGTTAGCTATGCCCTATTTATAAAATATATATGAACTGCGTATTTGCTATGTCTTCTGGAAGTAATGAAACGAAGCAAAAAACCCTTGGAACGGAATAGCTAGACAGCAGGTGGCAGCTCAGGAGAACAGCACTGGCCAAGGTTTCTTTGTCGATTCCCATAGGCTGGCATTGACTCCTCAACCTCAGTTCTAAGGAAAAACAATGCTGGTTTCTATTTTGATTTTAATTTATAAGAGTAACAATGATGATGAGGGTGATGTGTAACTGGGGCACACTACCAACAAGAGGCTCTTGGCCCCCTGATTATGTCCTCATGGGTTAAAGTAAATTATTCATAGACATAATAAATCATCAGACACAGAGATGGGCAGTTTGTTATTAACAGAAATCTTCAACAAAGCAGGTCCACATAACGATGTGCTTATCATCAACTAATTTATTTTAAAGATGATATCCAAGTTAGAATAAAATTTATTGTATGCAAAAATTCCTGGATATCACTATTTTTCTTGAATTAAAAAACCATTTTAAGTCAAATACATAGCAATGATTTAGTGTGAAATTTTTTATTCAGGACTCATCTTTGACCTCATTGTTCTAACTAGATTGACATTGAAGGGCTTTGAAATTGACCTCTCTCTCTCTCTCTCTCTCTCTCTCTCTCTCTCTCTCTCTCTCGATGGTCTTTTTAACCCAAGGTGGTCAGTAGTATTCCTATCCCATTTAAGGCCCCTGCATCCAACTGTCTCATAAAAAAGCAGAAAGGCCAACAGTGAAACTTAAACAGGTCTTATCTGTAAGGAAACGTAGTAATGGTCTTTTGTTCATTCTTTTTTTTAACCAATAATTTATACATTGATTTCATGGTTTTTAATTCCCACCAGTGGCTTGTACATTGTTTTAATTCTCCTTTCTTATATGTGTGACTTAGTTCCTCAGACTTACTCTCCAGTAACCGTCCCACGCTGGTCCAACAGAGATCTGTACAAATGGGCGTTGGAGAGTCTTAAGACAACCTTTGACTTCTGTGGCCCTGAAGATAAGAGCTGGAAGTGTCATCCCAGAAGGAAAAGACAGAGAAGTGTCCAATGGCAGATAAGATCACCAGTCATATCCAGAACCGATGCTAAGGATTAAAACCAAAACCTCAATCTATGATTATTTGAAAATAACAGGCCCAAGGAGGAAAGACAGGTGATAGAACACACTGAAGTTGAGAGGGGAAAAAAGAGGAGAACAAGGGAAGCGAGACAAATGTCCCCAGTCAAGGGCTGGGAAGGAGACTGCCCACCCAGGCCCTAAGGCAGGCAATGGGTGCTTCCCAAATATGTTTCTTCATTGGGAACAGGAAGCTGTAAATTTAAGCAGAACTTAAGTGTCAAAAACATACCGAGACAGACCCTAACTCTGTACAGAAATTGTTATTTCTGCCTGTAAAACAACTTTTCAAAATAACTTTAAAACCATCATTAAAATTATTTCTTTTATTTCAAGTCTCTGCTTTAACTGTTTGCAGTTGGTTTTTCATCTCTTTGAGTTCTGCATTCAAAGATTCAACCAACCTTAGATTTAAAGTATTCAAAAAACGTATTTGTACTGAACATCCAGATTTTTCCTTGTCTTTGTTCCTAAATAACCCAGTATAATAGCTATTTATATATTGATAGTTCATATGTACATATAAATATACATATAGGTGTGTGTGTGTGTTACGTATAAGCAATCTAGAGGTGGTTCAAAGAATTCATGCGAGTGTGAGAGGGTAATCTACCATCTCCTCAAGGGACTTGGGCATCTATAGATTATGACTTCCTTGTGGGGGGTGGGGGGGAGTCTCAAAACTAACTCTTCAACAATACCAAGAGACAACTTATTTGCACACAAAACCTTTCCCTTGAAAGAAACCATATACCAGAAGTAAAATCAAGGCCACATAAGTAATTGTCCCTGAGAAAATCCTTCCTCTTTGGAGGTAACCAACTTCCTACAGTTGATGAGTCCCTTCCTCCCATGTGTTTTTATATTTTTACAAGATCCTTCAAGACATGACTTCCCTCTTTATTACATAATTTTATATCCATAAAAACAACATATCAGCTTATGTTTTTAATCTTTTTATGCCTTTATATAAACTACTTTTTCTTTAATTTTTTGAATTCACTGAAGACATTTTTCACATTATTCATGTAAATCTAATTTGTTCCTTTTTAAAGCAGCATAACAGCATTCTGCTATAGTCATAAGGCATAACTTACACATTCACTTTTTTGCGGGTGGACATTCATGTTGCTTGAAGTGACTTCATCTTACTGTGAGTACCAAAGGACCAAGGTGAGAAATCCTTTGCATATTCATTATTAAGTCCCTCTCTTCGAAGCAGTAGCTTCTAAAGATTTGGAAGTCCTACCACAGGAAAATTATGTTGCAAAATTAAACATTTCCATTTTTAATGTATTTTTATCTTTATCAAATATGTTCAACCCAAAGTCCTCACTCAACAAAAAGTTTGTAACTGCATTAAAAGAGCAATGTATGTAATGGTTGCTTGCACACTGAGTAATTAAAAGACAAGGTCATCAATCTTGACATAACTTTTTCTTGGTCCATAAGTGCCTGAAATTATGCATGTTAAATTAGTTTATCACTGCATTTTATCATCTTATTTCACAGAGGAGAAAACTGGGATTCAGAGACGGTAATGGCCCCAGGGTTACACAGCTATATGTGAGGAACTCTTGCCTGCCATTACTGGGGGCCTATTGTGGAAGAAGTCACACAGGTAGCTCTTTTGCTACGGGCATTCAGTAAGCCCGTAGTCATCAGTCTCCCATGGATGGGTGAGTGCCAGTGCTGGGTTTCCCTGGGCAAATGGAGGTCTTGTGGCCTCAGGTTGAATAATCACTTTTCTACAGCATGTCACAGCATAAAATCAAAATTTAGAAGATAATTTAGGTCCCAGGGAAACACAAATGTCCTTCTATTTTTTACGATTTTGCATTTAACTGATATTCTCAGGCTCTTATCTGTAATCAGTTCAGCACGGAATCTACAGAGAGCATATCCCGTCTTAATGACTGTGTAGCAGCTATGGGGCAGATAATTTGGCATGAATCAAGGAATTTATGGTTTCAAAAGTACTTGAGGACTTAACAGTTGAGGATGTTGACAAGAGATACTACATGAGAACTGAGGATTTTTACCAAAACAAGACAAATTTTGAACCCAAGCACACAGAGAATCACCAAGGATAGTTCAAGAAATAAACCTGGAAAAGTTGAAATAAGTTCTGTTTTTTCTGTAATAGCTTCTGTGGGACCCAAAGAAATGAGGAAAGAAATAAGTAGAAAAGTCTATACTTGGGGAGCTGGAGGAATAGCACAGCAGTTAGGCCTCTTGGCTAGCAAGCATACGGTCTTGAGTTTGATTCCCCCGCACCGCATAAGCCAGGTGTGGTGGTGCGTGCCTGTAATCCCGGCACTTGGGAGGCTGAGGCAGGAGGGTTGCTGTGAGAACTATATAGTAAGCTCAGGACCAGCCTGAGCTGATCTTTACAAAACATCCCATCTATATGCTCACCCTGAGAAGCAATAGAAGATTCCATAGGTAAAGTAAGTGACAGCACTGCTGAACATTAATACTGAAATCCTAATCACCAGTGTTATTGTACGAATAATTCTTATCACATTCTAAGCACTTAGTATGTGCCAGGCATGGGGCTAACCACTTTACATGCATTCTGTCATTCGATACACAATTTAACTTTGTGTAGTAAGTACTAATTAAGTGGTGGAGACGGAGGCACAGAGTGCTTATCATAGAGACTCTGGTCGGAAGAACACAGGCTCCAGGAGGAGCATGTGGCATAGCAGAAGCAGGAAACAAACACCAGCAGTATGTCCAGAACTTCTGCTCGTAGTCACTGAAAGACACCACACTCCTAGGAATGTTCAAATAAATGCTCTGGTTCTTATAACTCAGGTGGGCACGAGATTCCGCTCCCGTCACTACTAGCTACAGTCATTTCATGGCAAACACGGCCTATGGCTCCCTTCTCTGGATCCACTCTCACTTACAGAATTGCAACTGCGTAAGGGAGCTGTGAAGCTAGGAATGTTTTGGGCGGGATGTCATGAGGCCTCTCCATTCTGCTCCCTGTTGCTTATGAAAGCCAGCTTAATACTTCCTT
The DNA here is from genome assembly GCA_004027205.1 of Ctenodactylus gundi. Taxonomy (NCBI): domain Eukaryota; kingdom Metazoa; phylum Chordata; class Mammalia; order Rodentia; family Ctenodactylidae; genus Ctenodactylus; species Ctenodactylus gundi. The sequence goes on from PVKB01000317.1 coordinate 838,840, forward strand.
TCCAGAGCATTGGCAGAATGGCCTAATCTAATAGAAGAGGAACCCCTGGTGCTCTGAACGGTATAACCCCGGGAAAGACATCAGAGAAAAACTCCAGCTCTTAGTGCCTGCTAAAGAAAAATGAAGGAACCCCTGCAATAGGAAACAACCTCACATGGCAATCCAAATTACCAGTTAGCCAAGATCATGCTACGCTCTGAAAAAGTCATCAGAATCTCAGAAAGGGAGAGATTCCAAAGAGGCACAGAGCCAACGTAATTAATGGAGCGTACATGGCAGATTGCCTTTGGATTTCCAGTCCTAAGCGGAGGAGCCGGGAAAGCAGGACCGATCGGACAATCAGCCCATCGCAATACGTTTGCACCTTGATACCAGTCCCTGGGGAGCCCGGGCTGCCGCCGGCCTCACTCATCACACAGAATTAGTGGGCGTGTGAGCACTACAGCAGTCACCGAGCAGGAAGATTTATGGCTCTGTTTGACAGTCTGTTATTCACTAACTGAGCATGACACATCTGGGATTTAGAACCATCAACTTGACATCTAACCGGAGAGCAAACCTTTGGGAGGAGGATGGAAGTCAAGTCGGGGGAGAGAGCAGGGAAAGTGGCCGTGTTTGGAATCCCTACCGACCCCTGCTGTAGGTGTAGGTGAGCTCACCACCCGCTGGAAGGGAGGAGGCAGGTGCACGGAGGGCCAGGGCCTGGCGCGACGTGTAGAGCAGCAGATGCACCGCAAGGACAGGCGCTGTGGGTCCTCACCTGTCCTGGTGACACGGGGAAGACTTCAGTTCTTCCCATGCTGTAGAAACGCATGTCCCCTGAGGAGGAGGAAGGACTCCCCTCACTCTGTAGCTGAGGCGGAGACTAGCTGCTGGGGACAGTGAACAGCCCTCCTTGAAGCCACTCTTTCAGCTGAAGGCCCCTGGTTGCCAAGGTGGCACGTCCTCTCTTTTCTATCTTAACTCTGGGCCGCCATCCACCTCCATTTTCTTTGCATAACCCCTTTGCTTCAAAATAGGGGAAGACAAAACCTTTTCTTGCTTACTACAGAAACAGAGGTTCTGTCCACAAAATTATTGCAGGCCTCACCCTTGTCATGAAAAAAAAGTGAGGCTCACTAATGATCAGAAACATAATTTATTTAATCTTCATGGATCCACTGGGAGCCATGGCTCAGAGGCCTATGAATAAAAATGGCAAGTTTGTTCAGAGCATTTAAAGCAGTTAACACAATTTGTTTAGCCTGCTGCTAAGTGCTTTAAGGACTTAGCTGTCCTGGTTGAAAATGGCGCACACACACACACACACACACACACACACACACACACACACACTCGCACGCACGCACATTAAAAATGTCTAATCTCTTGTGCTTCTATTACAACACGTGAATACAAGATGAAATGAGCACTTTAATATCAAATTCTGCTTCAAACATTCATTTCCCATATCCATGTGGTACTCCAGGTAGACATACACACATTTTTTCTCAGTTTTTCTTCTGTTTTATTCCTCCCCGTACTTCTGTTTCTGTCTTTCCTTTCCTCATCTCTGTGTCTTCTCCACCTCATTCTTTCTTTGATTCCTCTTAATCTTAGCAAGTTGAGGAAATAAATTACGACAGCAAGACCACAAGCCAGGGATCTGCTCTGCGTCTCGTGATCCCTACCGCAAGGCCCAGAAAGAAGAAAAGTTAATATCCACAGGGAAGAAGTAAAACACCGTGAAGAGTTCTCTCTTTGACCCTAAGCATTTAAAAAATTAAATTATAGTTGGATTTTGATCTCACTGAAAAGAATAATCTTTTTAATAACAGAAACAGTGGTATCGGGGAGTTTCCAGGTATAGATAGGACTCACCAATGTTCCAGGCACAGCCTTAGGAGGCTCTTGGCCAGCTCAGGAAGGGTTTCACCCCAAGTCTTCCCTACCTGGATGTATGTTCTTACCCTAAGCCTCAGGAGCCTTTGCTAATTAGGCAATTGTGCATCTCCTTAGAATTAGGAGTTTTCCTAAATAATTAGAAAAACTACCCAAAGCACTTTCCTTCTTTTGTTCCCATCAGCTCCTTCCAAAGTAACTCATTTGCATTTGGGATCTTCCTTCCATACGGGATACTTCATTTATGGGAGAATGCTAAAGAAACTAGCTTGGACGACCTGGATTTTTTTTTTTTTTTAATGACCTATCTCCCTATGAGCTGGTGATTTCTGCCCTTACATCCTTCTTCTTTGGTCAAACTGCCTATTCATGGTTAATCCTACCTAAAGACTAGGAAATCAGACAACGTGAGTTCCAGATTGAAGGAGTCCAAAATTAGGGTATGAGAAGATTTGATTTCTTTTGAGAACTCTCTTTGGCTGTGGACGATCACCTTCTAACTGTGTCCTCATAGGGTTACACTTCTGTTTGTGTTCAAAACTCACCTTAAAAGGACACTAAAGCCCATCCTACGAACACACTTTATTCATATTACCTTCTGTCTTAGTTACTTTTTTCCTTGCTGTGACTCAAAACCCAACATCCACAAATTTAGGGGAGGAAAGGTTTATTTTAGTTCACAGTTTTAGAAGGTCACAGTCCATTTATGGGGTGGCTGGCAGCAATGGAAGTACATGGCAGAGGCAGAGGTGGAGGCAGCTTCTCACGACATCACACACGGGAAGCCAAGTCAGAGCAAACTGGAACTAGTCCCCCAAGGAAGGCAGGATGCAGCTTATATATCCATCCAGGTCTCATCCCAGTGATCAGCCCTTCCTAGACTCAGGTGTGGAAGGTGTGGTTAACCCCCACTACAGGCCTATAATCCAATTTACACACCTGTAATCCACCCCTCCAGACTAGGCCCCAATTTCTCAACAGCACATGATTCCACAGTCAATCCGTAACATTCAAATACATGAGACTTTTGGGGGACATTCCAGATCCAAACCACAATACTTTCCTAGAGGCCCTTACTCCACAGACAGGAAAGGTACCAGGGGATAGGATACCAACATATGAGAGTCTTTGAGGAACACAATTAAGCCATGACATCATGCTTCTTCCCTTGAACTGACTGCACTTCTGCCTCTCCTCTGCTCATCATATGGATTCTGAGGCTCTACCCCAGGAGCCAGCAACTTGAACTCGGCTTCAGATCATTCTCACTTCTTTTCATTAAAAAAAGTAGTCTTCCTCTTTCTTAGACTCTTTCATCTGGATGGTCCTGGCCATTATCTTCCTGACATATTTATCAAGAAATTTCGTTCCTTTTACTGTTCAGAGTGAATCCAACATCCATCTTCTAAAATCAGTTGACTCTATACATGATGAGTCAGCAATGATGCAATGCAATGGTGGTTTATGCGCCTCCCTCCCTACCTCCCTCCCTCCCTCCTCTCCTCTTCCTTCAATAATAATGTGAGCCGTTTACTCCACCATATGATCTGCCATGGTGTTTTGCCTCACCATAGGACCAGAAGCGATGGAACCGAGTGGCATGGACTGAAACCCCTGAAGCCATGAGCCAGAAGAGACGCTTCTTTAAGTAGTTTTTCTCCAGTGTTTGGCCACAATAGTGAAAAGGTGACTACCAATGAGAAGGTGAGAAGATGCGTAGTGAGAAGAGATAATCACCATGAATGGCCCTCAATTTAGTTGCAAGACTCTTCCAGGTCAGACAGTCCCCTTAGCCACTCCAGCCATCTCTCAGAGGACACAGGAATGTTCTGGATGTGCTCAGCAGAACGATCACAGGTTCCTCATCTAGACAGAGTGCTTGACATCACTGTCATCACATAGTGAGAAAATGGAAGGGCTCTAGAAGACAGGCTTAGCATCTTGGGCAATTCTGATCTCAGTCCCAGAAACGGAGTTTCTTCTATTACTCACCCTATGTGGCTTGTTGAGAATAAAGTTCATGGTTTTCCATAGCGGATGCTGTGCATGGTCTTGCTTTCCTATTCTGCTTCTCTCTCCTCACTGGGGATCTCATTTCTTCCAAAAGAAAAAGACTCTTGATCATATAAATTTCATTTTCTTAACCCTCTGCTGGTGAAAAAGTTAAGTCCTGTCTTCTTATGTTCTTGATTTTTGTGTTTCCAAATTCTCATCTCTCATGGATCTCATCTCTGCCATGAGTTCTGAAAATTCACATTGCACCTTGAAACCTGGGAGCTGGTACTTCTTTTATTTCTCTTGAGAGAAGTAAGTATAGAGCACTCACAGTGCTGAGAGGGGCTGACCGGGAGAGGACAGAGTTAGCAGGAAATCCTAGGACACAAACATGCTAATAATTCAGAAGTTATTTTTAATCCTAGATACATTATTGTGCCCATCTACTGTGTCCATAAACTAACCTCGGGAAGGGTGAGAGCTTGCAGATTCATACACAGAAGAGACCATATTCAAAGCCATTTCTCTGTGAAATTCACATCTATTTTCTTTCTACAATAGACAGCAGTCTGCTTTGTTGGTTTCACGCCAATGATTATACAAATTATCAAGAGACTACAAATGTGGTTTGTTCTCTCTCTCTCTCTCTCTCTCTCCCTTAGATAGTCTTGCTAAGTCATTAAGTTGCCTAGGCTAGGCTCAAACTTATAATTCTTCTGCCTCAGCCTCCTAGAATGCTGGAATGACAGGTCTGTACAACTGGGCCTGGCTAAGATTGTTGAACTACTCCTAATACTTATGTATTAGTATACAGGTGTTTTTCTGAAATTCTACAATGAGTCATTAATTCATTTTTGCCTAGTTAGAATCAGGTTTTTCTGAATAAGAATAGATGGTTTTTCTGGTGTAACATTGTCTTAGTTACTTTTTCGTTGCTGTGACTCAATACCTGACACCCACAAATTTAGGAAAGGAAAGGCTTATTCTAGCTCACAGTTTCAGAAGGTCACAGTCCATTCAGGGGCTGCCGGCAGCAATGGATGTACATGGTGGAGGCAGAGGTGGAGGCAGCTTCTCACGACATCACACACAGGAAGGCAAGTTGAGATGAGTTGAGACCAGTCCCAGTCCCAGTCCTAGTGCTCAAGGAAGGCAGGATGCAGCTTATATATCCTTCCAGGTCTCCGCCCACTGATCAGCCCCTCCTGCCTCCATGTGTGGAAGGTGTGGCCACTACGCACTGTTAATCCTAACTCACACACCTTTAATCCTAACTTAACTGCAATCCACCCCTCCAGAGTAGACCCCAATCTACCAACAGCACATAGTTCCATAGACAATCCTTAACATTAAAATACATGAGACTTTTGGGGGACACTCCAGAGCCAAACCACAATAAACATTTACATTTTACAATCATTTTCCTCAATCATTTGAACTTCCCTAATAACATATTATTGACTACATAATATTTCATTGTATGGATATATTGTTATTTATTTTCCCCTCTCTCAGCTCATAGCCTTTAACATTCTATTCTCTGCTTTTATGAATTTGACCAGACTCTATATCTATAGCTGCACATATTCAAGAAAATTGTATATATTTATAAAGTTTTCTTTATCCATTCAGTAATCAATGAACATTTAGATTATTTGTATGACTTGTTTATTTTGAGTAACGCCTCAATGACCATAACAGTACAACTATCTCTCTGAAATTATGATTTCAATTCCTTTGAATAGACACCCAGAAGTGAAATTGCTGAATAACAAGCCAGTTCTAGCTTATTTATTTATTTATATTTATTGGTACTAGGAATTGAATTCATGTCTTTCTGCACAGTAGACAAGCACTCTACCACTGAGGTACACTCTCAATTCTGGTTTTAATTCTTTGAGGAAACTCCACACTGTTTTCTACAGATTTGTACACCAACTTTAAACCAACAGTAAGATTTGCTTCTCTTCATATCATTGCCAACAGACTTTATACATATATGTATATGTATATGTGTATATGTATATATATATATATATATATATATATATATATATATA